>CM030362.1:280456140-280615879 GCA_017893485.1 Hemerocallis citrina
GTCCATGTTTCAATTAGTATTTGGTGAAAAATAATGATAAATTGGGGTATAAAATTCCATGTTTCCATATATCTATACAATAAATTACAAAGAAAGCTATCATGCGGCTCTCATTCAATCTCCCCAAAATCAAATGTCCAGATTGATTCTCACAAAACACATTTTTCCGTCCAAAATTTCAAACCCCCCTCTCTCTTCCCGAGCTCATGTTCAGTTCATGTATCATGCATTAAGAATACTGCATATGTTCAGTTCCTGTATCATGTTGGTTTCAGATTATAGAGGGGCATGGTGAGATGGAGAATGAGATTGCAAGCATGATGAGGAGGGGTGGGCTCGGATCGAAGAATTGTTGAGGAATGATGAGGAGGGGAGAATGAGATTGCAAGCTTACACGCATTTGAGGAATTTCAAGTATATAAAGTCAGTGTTGGAAGGGGTTGGTTGGTAGAGGGGTGGATGGGATACAGGATACTGATGGATATGGGGATGTCGTCGGTGCAGGTAGTGATGTTATTTTGGTACTGCACGAAATCTGTTTGATGAATTCCTTAAGTTGTTTTTGTGTTTGGAATGGGTAGGTGAATATGCGGAGAGAGGGTTCATTGTTCTTGGTGATGGGCGGCTGGATATGCATATGAACTTGCAGGTAAGAACATGTGAAATGCATGTTTATTAAGTATCTGGCCGTAGCAAATATTTATTTGTTATGCATATTTTTTTGATGTTTTGCAACTTAACTCTATATGTACAAATTGCTCAGGTTATCTGTTACAAATTTATGTGAGTCTACTGGCCCCAAATCTGACTTGGGGGTGTGGAATCTTCATTTTGTAGTAACTTTGCTACCTCATGTCTATATAAATAGCCGAAACTAGATATGACGAGAGCAATGTGAGCACCCGCACCTGCACATGCACGCCCGCACACACACATTAATGCGCTACTAATGCGAAGTGAAATTGACCACTGAAGCATTACGTTTGTACATTACGTTCTACCATTTTTTGCTTAAGCAAAAGTAATACATATAAAAAGATTGACCATTTACCTTGTGAAAACTTGAAATGTTCTTTTTCGTTCATATTGCATTTTTTCGAGTTTATATTCTATAGTTGAGTATCTTTTCTCTAATTCCTACTTCTTTATTCCTCTTAAGCAGGACTTCGATGGATTGTTGGTAACAACCACCTAATTCAATTTTCGTCCGCTGATAAGGTATTTTGTACATTACCTTCCACCATTTTTTGTTAATATGCATGCTTATTTCGACATGTTACCTATTACCTGAGCAAAGTAGACCAAAGTTGAAATTTAGACTTCTGGACTGTAGCTTCATTTACCTCCAACATCACCTTTTTGTTCTGGTTAAGATCACCAGAAAAAGGGTCAAGTTTGGAACAGATGAGAATTAGCAAGTTTATTCTACTTCTTTCCTTTGTATGTAATGTCAAAAATGGTACTCCATCATAATTTGGGTACACGCACTTGGTACTCGAAATTGATAATGTTTTCCATCTAATTTATGCATCTAATTTTAGGATTGATTGTTTGTAAGTGTTATTCGAAATTGATACTGTTTTCCATCTAATTTTGCATCTAATTTTAGAATTGTATCGGTTTAAGATTGCATATTTTAAATTTTGTAGGATTGTATCTGTTAGATTGATACTCACGAGGGTTGATTTTAGGATTGTATTCATGAGGGTTGATGCTAATATTTGTTGTTCTAAACATCCTTCCATATTATAGTGAGACTGAATGTTTTTTGTTCGGTGCTGCCAATAGTTTTGAACATCGCTTGATAAGTTTTTTTGTTCGGTGCTGCCAATAGTTTTTTGGTTGTTCTAAACATCCTTCTCTTTAATTTTTTTTGTTCTAAACGTCGCTTGATAAGTACCTTTAGATTTAAAATTACTAAATAATCTTTGTTTCTTTATGTTTGGTGCTGCCCATATTTATGAGGATTGTCGTATTGTGCAATGTTGATTTAGTTTTTAAGTTATCTTTCAAATATAATTTAGCACATAAGTCATTGGCTGTATAACTTAAACCACTTGAAGTGTATTTGGCTGTATAAACCACCATCGGTTTTATTTTTTTATTTTTTTAAGGGATTCCCAAGGTCAGCATATAATAAACACGTTTTAGCTATTCAAAGATGAGTTTCGCCTTATCATTCCTTATCATCGTCAGTCAAAACCGAATAGGAACATTGCCTGGCTACCTTTAGACAATGACTTTGTCTGGTTTAAGAACCCAAAAACCTCAATCGAACTGAATAAAAAGCCCACCTTACGGAGGACCAATGCTCCTATTCGGTTTGTCTCCTATCTCAAAATCCAAATAACATTTTCAGGTTACTAAGTGCTATTTTTTCTCTACAATAAATCAGAAATCTAATATGGTCGAATCAATAAAAATAATCCAAAAGACTCTCCATGCTCGAGTTGACTCTCCCACACATCTTCTTCCAACTAGAAAACGTGTGGGTCATTATTATTCACAATTTGGATCTGGTTTAGAAATTGTTTCATTATAGTTTGAGTTGAAGTAGTAATAGGTGAAAATGATCTTAGAATCAACTTAACATTTTCTATTGACAAATGACGACTTTTGTATATGCCAGTTTGTGGATTAAAGGTTGGTAGACTTTTGTATATTACTTTTTAATTATATTTGTTATCAATTATACATTCAAATTTCTACTCAACCTCTTTTAGTTTATTCTCATTATAAATGTGGTACCGCAACTTCATATTAAATCTAGAAATTCTCCTACATTCGCTTCTCACTAGGAGGTGCTTTCATTGCTCTGTCTTTTTTTAATCTACTGTGATGATGGCAATTGTTAAACTCTTACAAAAAATTGAAGTTCAAGAGTACCAAAAGGAGATTGAACAATAACTACAAGAGTACTCATCAAGCAGCTCATTAGTAACAACTATAATGGATTCTAATAAATAGTTGGTTAACTAATTGCAATGAAGTACTCCAAATTCATGATTACAATCAGAGAAAGACTAGAGTACTAAACAAAACAAGACAATAATTTATGGGGCAATAAATATAAGGAAGATTCAGCCATAGTCTAACCATGCATTTGCTTCAACATAGTGAAGGTTATTAACCATCTTCAACAAGGTCGTTGCCATCACCACCACTACCACCAACAAGCCATTCCTTCGCCAATACCCACCGCAAGCATGGTAACTCTGCATCCATAATCTTAACTAGGAATAAAGTTTAGGGAAGCTCAATGTTAACTCTGCAAAGAACTACACGAGCGTATATGACCATATTGAAAAGAACAGGTTCGTTACGAATCATTGAAATTTTGATGAAAGACATAACTCCAACATAATCCATAGGTTCATAAATTCTGAATCAGATATCCGCAAATGAAGGTTATTAACACTTTTGTCGCTGAAATATATTTTCAGTAGTCAGTACATAGTGAGCGAGTATCGTGCAATTAGGAGTTGTCAGATAACTCTCAAAGACGAGAACATGATCCATTTTGAAGTGTCGGTTCAAGTAGAGATTGTTGCTCTTGCACACATTTTTAGATTCTTATCATCATTAAAATTCTTTGAAATAATTTCATAATCCTATTTTTTTTTCTAATGTTTGAGCTGAATAACATAATCTAAAGTTCTAAAGTATGCATCATTTCCTTCTCTGAAGAAGAATTATAGCTCTACAGTTCGAATATCGGAAATAATTCAAATATGTATGAAGTTTGGAAGAGATGATTCTAAAAAGGACTTGGCATATCTCATCAAGAATTTAGTTTAATACTTTTGACACTGATCTTTCAATGTGCTGCCCTAGAATAGGATTTCAATGTGCTGCCCTAGAATTTAGTGTAATGATAACTCATAAATAGGATTTCAATGTGCTTGAGTTAATAGCTCAGTCTGCAAATATAGTCGAGCAATAAATTGCATTCTATTTTGTTGGTGGTCGATGTTGCCATTTTAATTATGGGTAGTTTGTTTTATGTTGGATTTTAATGGATTTATGGTCATGTTAATTTTTAAGATTGATGAGAAATCTTCCTTTTGATCTTCAGAGCAAAAAAAAGAAGGATTTCTTTGCCCCCCTAAATTCAACTTAATATTTCTTTTGTACATTTTGCTTTATTATGGTAGAATTCTGACTAGGTTTGATGAAATTCTACCCGTTTCACATTATTTGCCTTCTTCAAGAGTTTCTCATGTCATAGCTTAGATGAATAGTGAAGATCAATTTTTTCCACTTTCCAATTTGGACCAATTTTCTACCTTAATAGTGAAAGAAATTCTGTATCATTTGTATTTTTTTTTCCAGTTATTTGGGATTTTGGTAGTTTTACCATTTTGTCCATAAATTGGCAATAACAAGCTTTTCATATGCAGTTTGCAGGAAGTTGATTGTTGGAGGTTGATGAGGAGGTTGATTGTTATCCAATTTCTAACATTGATCTTGGTTGTGATCCAATAGAGAAGCTCAGGTTAGTTTATTCCTTTAATTATTTCCTATACTTTTTGTTTACTGTAGTTCCTAATCTTGGGGTTGTAATAAGGTAAATTGATATTTACTACAACTACACCCTATGTTTGCCGTTAATTGCCGCTAATTTAATACTTTTTTTGCCAGATTGTCGTCTACACTCAGAACCGCTATGTACATATTGACAGTTTAACTTTTGGAAGGGTGATGAAGAACATGTTTGGTTGAAACCATTGAGTTAAAAGACATTGTCCTCTTTGAAAGGTATTGGTTTCAAAACTCTTACTATTTGTTTATTTAATTATCATAGTTTTGATTGATTATTGAAAAACTCTTACTGTTAGTTTAGGCTCACTGTTTGGTCCCATATTGAAGACTCGAAGCATTGTGTTTTCCTACAACCCTGTGTTTTTTTTGGTAATTCAGTTGGTTGGTGTATATTTTGATGGAGTATGTAATAGTTGTAATATTTATTATTTTGGGAGATGATGTAAGTATCTGTATATGATGATGATATAATATAGTTATGTTAATACCCGTACCCTCAAAGTTATGGAGTATTGGGTTCTGTGTTTAGTTTTTCAAAGGTTTTTCTAAAAATCCATTACGCTTTCAAACGAAATTTTGGTTTTTATTTTGTATCTTACAACAAATTATGATTTTTTTCCCCAGAGCCTTATATATATGATGCATGTGTGATGTTGCTTGGTTTGGCCTAGGGAGGATTGATATTGGCTTCCTGTGATGTTATATTTTTAATTGTTAGTAGAATTTCATAAGGAATTGCTGCAAAAGGGCTAATATTTTAGGGGGGACTCTGTCAAAATTTTTACTAAAATTTCAAAAATTCTATTACGTTTTCAAATGAAATCTTGGTTTTTATTTTGTATCTTGAGTCATTTGAAGATTTTTTTCCCCTTGAGCCCTATATATATGATGTCTGTGTGATGTTGCTTGGATTGACCTGGAGAGGATTCATATTGATTGCCTGTGATGTTTTTTTTAATTGTGAGCAGAATTCCGTAAGGAATTGCTGTAAAAGGGCTAATATTTAAGGGGAGATTTTGTCAAAATTTGTACTATAATTTCTAAACAACTATTATGTTTTCAAACGAAATCTTTGTTTTCATTTTGTATTTTGGCTAATATGAAAATTTTAGGGGATGATTAATATTAACTGCCTGTAAAATTTTGGGGGAGACTGTAGAAATTTTTACTAAACAACTTAAGTAATTAATCATTCTTCGCGATGATGTGCCGTAGGCACGTGTCCATGGGCATACCTAGTATATATATATATATGTGTATATATATATATATATATATATATATATATATATAGAGAGAGAGAGAGAGAGAGAGAGAGAGAGAGAGAGATAATTAAATAAACACTTGAGTTGTTTTGGGGGGATTTGAATTTGAGTTTTGGGGGGAAACTTTTGGGAGAAAAATATGTTTTGTGAGGTTAGATCAGGGCCTTTGATTTTGGGGGAATTGAAGGAGAGCCACTTGATAGCTTTCTTTGTGTTTTATTATATAGATGATATGGGTAACGAACATCTATCGTTCTCTCACTTCGTACAAGCAAACTGGTGTTCTACACCTTCTACTGTACAATGCTTCCAATGGTGTCATTTCGATGCTGACCAGGTAGTTGTTATTGTATGAAAACTCCACTAAAGGTAGGTACTTCTCCTACGATCCTCTGAAATCCAATACACACATCCGGAGCATGTCTTCTAAAGTTCTGTTGACCTTTTTATGTCTGACCATCTGTCCGGGGAAGAAAAGTTGTGCTGAAGGAGGTCTTTGTGCCCAAAGCTAACTGTAGAGTCTTCCAGAATCTTGAAGTGAACCTCGGCTCTTAGTCTGAAACTATCATCACAGGTACTCCATGCAACCTGACGATCCCTGAAACACCGCCAACTTTTCCATCGACCATGTAATCTTCATAGTTAAGAAATCAGAAGATTTGGTCAACCGGTCTACTATTACCCATATAGTATCATTTCCTCTTGGGCTTCTGGGTAAACCTGTGATGAAATCTATGCTGATGCGTTCCCATTTTCACTCTGGAATGGGCAATGGCTATCGCAAACCTATAGGCTTATGGTTTTCCACCTTCATTTTCTGACATGTGACACATATGTCTACAAAGTCTGCTGTATCTCCCTTAATGCTCAACAACCAGAAATGTTTTTTGATGTCTCTATACATTTTGGTACTCCCTGGGGGTATCGACAGTAAAGTGGTGTGTGCATTCTGTAAAATATTTTCCTTCAAATTTGTCTCTTCAGGCACACACAACCTCTCTCCTAACCAGAGTACTCTGTCCTTCACATGAAATTCTTATAGTTTGCCTGCAAGAACTTATTCCTTCATCTTCTATATTTATGGGTCAAACTTCTGACCTTCGGTGATATGATCTCGCAAATTAGGTTGAAGTCTTAATTGCGCTAATGTTCCTCCAAATTCTGCATTATTACCTTGATTTCTACTCGGTCCAAATCTTCCACCAGTTCTTTCTATGCTGAGATCAAACTGGATAAACTACCCTTCCTGCTAAGTGCGTTGGCTACCACATTCGCCTTTCCAGGTGTTGGTTTATGCCTTAAAGGCCAGTTGTGTATTGACCTTAGTAATTTACATTGTATCATGACATTTATTTCATATATAAGATATTTTATTTATTGTGTTGTTTATTGTGATTAAATGAACATAATAAAGTCTGTAGAATAGTAAGTTCAATTCATGGGACATCAAGTGCATGACATGATTGTGAGATCCTATTAGTTGAAATCAGAACGCTATTCTTAAATGTTCTTTGTCAAGTATTATTATGAATTAGGACAACAATAATATATAGAGACTAGTATGTGTGTAGACTATTGACCACATCTCACGGGTCATGGATATGAGATATCAAGTCTTTACATAGGTACATATTAGAGTAATAATGTACTGGACTGACCTACCATGAGAATGCTCAATGGATCGTTACATGAGTGTCATAAGCGGTGCTCATAATGACCATGGTGTACGTGGTCCTTTGACTTGAAGACACTATGGTTCCTACATGAGAAGTTATATGTTTTAATGCAATCAAACGTCACCTGTAATAAGGTGATTATAATGCTGACTATTGGACATACTACGAATCATGTGGAGGGATGTGAGTGACTTTGATAGAATTTTTCCCTTTTACATAATAGGAGCGATATCTACGAGCCCCTTGATTGAGTGAGACTGCAAAACTGCATGGTCGTGCTCAAATGAGTCAATATGAGATATTGATCTCATTTGTTTTAGTAAGTCTACTCGAACATTAAGAAACCAAAGATTGAACTATACAAGAGTAACACGTTTTATACCTTGTGGTCAATTAAGATATCTAGACAAAAGGACTAGACTACATGGTGACATTGATCACAGATAGGTTATGTCAAATCATTGACATTCCCATTAATTGCGTAGCAGTGATGTATTGCTAGATACCACTCACTGTTTGTAACACTAAAATCGGATTTTAGTATTACTGTCAACGTAATGGGAACCTATAGGGTCACACACTTAGAATAGATCGAAATTGGTATTTAAATTCATTAGATGAATTTACTTAGAATAGATCGAAATTGGTATTTAAATTCATTAGATGAATTTAATTCGATTCCAAGTAAGACTTGGGCTCCTAAAATTGGTTGGACAATTAATTAGATTAATTGGGCCAACCCAAATCAGAAGGCCCGCACATCTTACTACTCACTTAGGGTTTGTTGTACATATATATACTACTCACTTAGAGTTTGTTGTACACACAAATATATATATATATATATATATATATATATATATATATTTGTGTGTGCAACAAACTCTAAGTGAGAGAGAAAACCCTAGCCGTCACATAAAGTGAGAGAGAGAGATCGTGAGAAACATCCTCTTCCTGCAGCTAGCACCGCAGCGTGAGAGATAGCCCAATTTGATCCGTTCATGTGGATACCATAAAGCCACCACAATGTTGTAGTGCTCATGATTGGCATACTGTGGAGATAGAAGATTCATCGTTAAGGTAAAACTCTTAACACGTTTTATGGTTTTCGCATGGATCCATGGCTGGGTTTCGAATTTTTTATTTAATTTCGCTGCATATTTACTCTATGATTGACCTTGAAACTAAACACACCAGGGTGGTACTTAATTTCAGGGCGAATGTCCTCTAATATTTCCAACCACCATCTTTGCCTCAGATTCAAATTCTTCTGTTGATAAATGTACTTCAAGCTTTTGTGGTCGGTATACATCTCGATCTTCTCCCCGTACACATAATGCCTCCATAACTTTACGAAAAATATTACTGTAGCCAATTCTAGATCGTGAGTTGGGTAGTTCTTCTCATGTGGTCGCAACTACCTGAACCCATAAGCTATCACCTTACCTTCTTGCATCATAACACTTCCTAAACCTCTAAATGAAACATCACTGTAGATTTCATATCCTTCGCCTGCTTGCGGTAGTTCAAGGATTGGTGTCATAGTCAGTTTCTTTTTCAATTCCTGGAAACTATCCTAGCACTTGCCAGCCCATTCAAACTTTACATTCTTCTTGGCCAATGATGTCAATGCCACTGCTGTCTACTAATACCCTTGAATGAATCTTCGATAATATCCCATCAATCCTAAGAAGCGTATGATTTCATTCATCGTTATAGGTTGAGTCCATTCACTCACAGCTTCAATCTTCTTTGGGTCTGTAGCCACTCCCTCCTTAGAAAGGACGTGTCCCAAGAATGCTACCTCAGTTTCCCAAAATTCATACTTAGATAGCTTGGTGTACAGTCCATGATCTGCCAACTTCCTCAACACTTCGGAAAAATGTCAACCATGCTCGACCTCCGACTTTGAGTACACCAATATTTCGTCAATGAATACTACCACAAATTCAATAATAAACGACTTGAATATGTGATTCATCATGTCCATGAATATAACAGGTGCATTCGTCACTTTCAAAGGCATTACTACAAACTCATAATGTCCATGTATGGTCCTGAATACCATCTTCGGAATGTCATCATCCTTAACTCGAACTTGATGGTATTCGGAGCAAAGATGAATCTTCGGGATTACTACTGCTCCTTGTAGTCGATCGAACAAGTCATCCATCCTTCATAATGGATACTTGTTTTCAACAATCACCTTATTCACATCCTCATTGGTCCATCATTCTTCTTTACCGAGAGTATGGCTTCTCCCCATGGTCAAGCACTTGGTCTAATAAATTTCATATGTAACAAATTTCCAATTTGCTTCTTGACCTCAACTTGCTCTACGATTTCCATCCTGTATGGCGCTTTGGATACTGGAACACTTTCTGGTTGTATAACAATATTGAACTCGACATCTCGATGTGGGGGCATTCTAGGTAGGTTATCCAAAAATAATGTCGAGAAGTCCCAAACCACTATAATTTTCTTGACTACTTCAAGTATCTTCCTCTTGGATAAAGCTGTAACTACTCTTTTGTACCTCTTCTGTCCTTGGAATGCAACTTCGGGTCCTCCTGGTGCTTTCACTACCACCTTCTTATCATTAAACTCGATAGTTGCATTGTAGATTGCCATCCAATATATTCCAATAATTATATCAACTCCTAGAACATCCAGTCCAGTAAGATCTGTTCTCAAAATTCTTCCTCCAACTCGATATCACACCATTGTAATATCTGCCGGTAGTCAGTGTGCCTCCTAAGGGTGTTCATTGCCAATACCTTATTGAGAAAGATCTTAGGCACAATTTCTAATTTATTTGCAAACTTGGGAGACAAAGGTGCGAGATGATCCAGTATCAAATAAAACCTTGACTTTTATTCTATTGATCATAAGATGTCCTATTACATCAAAGATTACATCATTTAATTTACATCATTATTATCTTACAAAATCCTTATTAAATAACTTAAAACATTTGGTCTTCTTCTTGATCAAATTGTTTCATACCTGTGATAACATCATCGGAGTTTTCCACGTCGTTCTCTGTCAGTGCAAAAACTCATCGTTGCTAGTATAGCTTCTTCCCTTTGCCATCCTGATTACCAATAGTCCCTCCTTGCTTCAATTGTGGACAGTTTGGCTTAACATGTCACCCTTTACCACAGTGGTAGCAAGTCTTTACTTTCTGTTTCTTACACTTGGACTTGTAGTGACCTGTATCCCTACAATTGTAACATGTCACTCCCTTACTTACGGTTTTTTCGTTGTCTGGTCCAACAGTCCTAGACTTCTGTACTGAGGGCTGCCTCTTAAAGTTGGTTGTCGTTGCGGGCCTTTTACCTTTGTTCCGTCTTTCATTCTTTCTCTTGGTCTGCTGAAATTGCTCCATGTAAGACTTGGTCACAACTGATTTGCGGACCAACTTGTCGAACCTTATAATGTCGAGGGGTATCATGCAAGACATCAGGCACGGCTTCAAACCCTGTTCAATTTTTTGGCTTTCTTGTCTTCATCCACAATCATATTTAGTGCATACCTCTAGAGCTGAGTAAACTTGGTCTCATATTCCGTGACTGTCGTGCGTCTCTGCCGAAGGTTCATAAACTCCATTGCTTTCTTCTCCTCGATGTCAAAGGGGAAATATTGATCCTTGAACTCTTCCAAAAACACTTCCCAAGTCATTGGTTCGTTGCCTAAAGTCCTCTTCACAGATTGCCACCAAATGCCTGCATGCTTCTCCAGATTGATGGTAGACAACTTCACCTTCCTGGCCTCTGGTGTTTCCAACACCTCCAAGATTGTCTCTATCTGTCTGACACAGTCATCTACTGCAGTGGGGTTGGCCTGTTCTTCGAATACCGGCGGTTTCATCCACTTGAAAGACTTGACCTGCCTGATTGGGTCTTAAGCTGGAATCACTGGTCCTGCTGCTTGTCTAGTTTTAGTGTTTTGCCCTATGTCTGACCTCATGAAAGCGTTGATGGGGACCCTGGTGAGTTCTGTCTCAAAGTTGAGCTCATTCCCATTAGCTCGCTAGCACAAATTTCATAACATCCATAACATAACATAGTCTTCACGAAAAATATATTTCAATTATTCAAGTCTAGACTTATATGTATGTTCTAGACTTTATTACAACCATTATTTATGCAAGAAAATAACATTGTATTAGCAAAAATGACGAACATTTCGAGCCCTTACGAATTCTCCTTGCATTTCATCAACCTTTTTTTGTAGTTGTTCATGACACCGCTTGGACTTCCTGTTTTCCTCTTGAAGCATATTCCTCACTTGAGTGTACTGACTGACCATTTAGACTTGGCAACCCTTGAGGCTTCAGACCTTGGCCTCCAGAAATGCTATACATTGTTGGTATTCCAATCATTATTCCTCATGTTGGCTCATCCTCCAATGGTACCTGACCAGCTGACGTCGAAATGCGGCCATCTTTTGCTGGCTGCTGCTCAGTGTCAGTGAAAGAATAGTGGAATCATCTGAACAACTCAATGGGGGGTGGAGTGAGTGGACGTGATTCAGCGTCCAAAGGCTTTTGGGGTTCTTCTCCCTCAAAGTATTCCTTTTTGAGATACTCCTCAGGTTCCTCCTTAGGATCCACTTCCTCAAAATTTACAAAAGGTTCCTAATCTTCAAAGCCTTCCATAGGATTATGACTATCCGTCATCCTACAAGAAAAGAAAATGAGGGGATCGGTTTATGTATAAGGTAACACAAATGGGAAGTTGAAAAGCCACTATCGCATTTATGACTGTCCTAGTACCCCAAACTAAGTCCAAAATGCATTCAGTGTCATCCTAGGCCCATTTTCTATACTATGTTTAGTACTACTAATTGAAGTCGGCTCTGATACTACTTTGTAATACCTGGGAACCCGAACATTAGGAACCATGCATTATTCACAAAGACCGATACTTCAATTTGAGTACATAACCATAATATAATATAGGGAAATTTAAATTCTATTACCACATGTCCAGAATACATGAATTTTCAAATTGATAGGAGATATGGCTAAAAATAGGACTAAATCGGAACCGTTCAAATCTAGCACGAATCTTAAAGCTCTCAGGGGTAAAACATTAATTTTACCTGCAAACGGGTTCGAAATGGGAACTGGGTCTCTTCTTCAGGACCCAAAAACCCACGAATGGATCTGTCCTATTGGATACGGGTCCCAACTCGTTACAAGCCAGTTCAGAAGGATACGGAGAAATCCAAATTTATCCTTATCCGTAAGAGGTGGTTTTAACCACTTCTATCCATCCACACCGGAAAGTAGAGATTTGTTCTTATAAATACCCCTCCCCCCTTACCGTTACTAGGTAATGAATCTTGTTGATTGATGGACAAGTCGACTGATGGACAAGTCAAGTCGACTGATCCTGTTGTGATGTCTCCAACTTTACCAAAATCTTTTGTTTAAGTTAAAGATCATCCTCATGACTTAATAATTGGTGACATTTTACATGGTATTCAAATGAGATCTCATGTTAATATGATTTCTCACACAGCTTTCTTGTCGGATTTTGAACCGAAGAATATAGAAGAAGCTTGTGAGAATGAGTTTTGGATGAATGTCATGCAAGATGAGTTAAACCAATTTATAAGGAATGATGTATGTGATTTAGTTTCACGACCTCCTGATCATACTATAATTGGTACCAAATGGCTATTTAAGAATAAGTTAGATGAATTAGGACAAGTTTTTAGGAACAAAGCTAGGTTAGTTGCTCAAGGATATAATCAAGAAGAATGCATAGATTTTGATGAAACATATGCTTATATTGCTAGACTAGAATCCATTCGTATTTTATTATCTTTTGCCTGTTTCATGAATTTTACACTCTTTCAAATAGACGTAAAAAGTGTTTTTTTTAATGGGTTTATAAAGGAAGATGTTTATGTTAAGCAACCACCTGGTTTCGAATATGAACAATTCCCAAACCATGTTTTTCAATTGAAAAAGGCTTTATACGATCTTAAACAAGCACCACGTGCTTGGTATGATCGATTGAAGACTTTTATTTTAGAAACAGGTTTTGAAATAGGTAAAGTAGACACTACCCTGTTTATTAGGAGAATAGAGACAGATATCCTGATCATACAAATATATGTAGATGACATAATTTTTTGTTCTAATAGTAATCTCCGTCAAGAGTTTGCTAACACCATGAAAAATAAGTTTAAGATGAGTTACATGGGTGAACTCAACTATTTCCTTGGACTGCAAATTAAACAGTCACCTAATGGCATATTTATTAATCAAGGAAAATATGCTAAGAAATTACTCAAACAGTTTGGCATGGATAGCACGAGTAGTAAGAACACACCTATGGCTACAACCACTACCCTTGACAAAGATGAATTAGGTAAGAGTGTCGATCAAAAACTCTATCGAGGTATGATTGGCCCACTCTTATATATAACTGCTAGTAGACCCGACATTATGTTTAGTATATGTTTGTGTGCTAGATATCAGTCGAGTCCTAAAGAGTCTCACTTAAAAGCTGTTAAACACATTTTAATATATATTAAATGCACGTCTGATTATGGTCTATTTTATCCATGCACCGATAACTTTCAACTTTGTCTTATAGCGATGCGAATTTTTCCGGTAGTAAAACTGACTGCTAGAGCACTAGTGGAACATGTCAATTTTTGGGGGCATTCCTTAGTATCTTGGTGCAGTAAGAAGCAAAATTCCGTATCCCTATCAACTACAGAATCTGAATATATCGCTGCAAGTTTGACATGTGCCCAAATTTTATGGATGAAACAAACCCTGTTAGACTATGATATTTCTTTTTCAAAGCCTGCTATAATGTGTGATAATACCAGTGCCATTAACTTATCTAAAAATCCGGTTCAACATTCTCGTACAAAACACACTGATATTAGAGATCATTTTCTACGTGATCATGTTTTAAAGGGAGACATTTCTTTAGAATTTATTTCTACTGATAAACAGATAGCTGACATCTTTACTAAACCACTTAAAGAAGACACATTTATCACTTTAAGAAAAGAACTAGGAATTTGTAGTTTTTCTTATGTTTCTTGATATTTTAACTCTGGTAAGTCGACTTAAGACCTTATTTCAGTCGATTGACCAACTACTTTTAGTCATATATATTTTCCAGAGTTTTATGCTTTGGAAAGTCGACTGTGGAGAGTAATACAGTTGACTTCCAGTTTTATTTGTGCTATTTTTTGTTTCTTTATTTTGCTCTCGACTAAGTCGACTGCACTACATATCGGTCGACTGTCGAAAATCAGGTTTCGTCAAATTCGAAATTTTGACACATCTTTTGTGGCGAATCTTTACCTTTGACCAATCCGAGCCGTTGATACTCTTTTATTTTAATTTCAACCATCTATCTTGAGTAAAAACCCTACACTCTTACCCTTTTCCTTCACTTTTACTTTCAATCATTCTCTCTCTAATCGGCTGCTGCTATTTGCTGCCTGGCAATTTTGAGTTTTGAAGCCCAAATCTAAGCCATATCTCCATCTCCAGTGCTTCTCAGAGGATCTATTAGAGTTCTGTGTTTCTTTTGGTGTCTCCTTGTTGGTATAACTCCCTTAAACTCTTTTCTTCTCTCTGTTTTTGAAGTTTTAATGGCCCCCAAAAGATCCCGTTCCTCTAATGTAGAGGAAGGACAATCATCTAGAGACTATCTTCAATATTTGAGAAGTCCGTATCTCATTGATAAATGGTACATTACTTGTTCCATTATCATTTTTCGGGTAGGTTTGTGAATTTTCCGGATTTAGATCGGTTCCCTCTAGCCCCATTGTTTGAGCAATGTGGGTTATTTGATCTATTGTCTCTTGTAAACCAACCCTCTTACTATCCTCACCTAATATATTTGTTTTACACAAATATGAAGATTACTACTTCGGAGGAAGGTAATGAGACTTTTATTTGATCATCTGTAAAAAATAAACGTATGAAAATCTCCCCTGCTAGACTAAGTCCTATTTTGGGTTTGTCTGATGAAGGGTGTGATTTAGGAGATGTTGATATGGACGATGACTCCATATTTTCTAAAATTTATTTGCCAAATCATGGTCCTCCTATGACCAATCAATCTATTACTCCTATTGCTAAGCTAGGTGCACGCATACTGTCATATAACATTATTCCCAAAATAGGGAGTTATGACTAGTATTCTCTTGAGTTGAAACAAGCTGTTTATGCAATTTTTGGCAACATAAAAATAAATTGGGGTCAAGTTATCTTCAATCATCTTGCTAAGGCTCGTACTTCGTTTCTTCCATTTCGTGCTTTACTCACTCACGTCTTCTATGCTTATGATGTTCATCTCGAATCTAAGACGAATGTTGTAAAACACTTTGATTCGTTTGATCGTGCTAGTTTAGCACATATGAAGTTGCTAAATTCTCCACCTAGGTATCCTTCTAGGAATGTACCTCCTATCCCCTTAGCAACTTCAGCTCGTCGGTCTTCTGCTTCTAGTTCATCTCGTCCTCGTGCTAATTTTGATGATCCAAGAAGTCTTTACACTTCTGTTAATTATCTTATGGATCGTCAAGATGCTCTTGAAGCAAGTATTTCTCATCTCACTCAGTTGTTCAGCTCTCAGTTTCCTCCTCCCTCTCAAGGTGCTCAAGATGAAGATAATGAAGACTGATTAGCGACATTTTTATTTTTTATGTATTTTTTTTTACTTATTTTGTATTTTGTCTTTATGTAGCTCGTTTGAACTATATATTTTTCACCTTCTATGTATAAGTTTGCTTTTGCTTCTTTATGCTTCCTATGCTTGTCTCTCCCTTTTTTTTTTTGTTGATGACAAAGGGGGAGAGAATATTGTGCATTTTTTTGTGTCATTTCGTGCATGTTTTTTCAATATATGCATATTGTACATTTATTAGGGGGAGTTGAACATTGAGCATGTGTATTGAACATTGAGCATGTGTAATATTTTTGTAATATTCCTATTATTGTAAGCTATTGTGTTGTCATCATTAAAAAAGGGGAGAATGTTGATTCTTGATTTTGATGATTACAACACAATGCAAAGTTGTTGTGCTACTTCTTATATATTACAGGATGTACACAAAGGCAAAATGTTGAAACAAGCTCAAAGCAAATTGATCAAGCTCAAAGCAAATTGATCAAGCTCTACAAGGTTCTAAAGCTCAAGTGTGATGAAGAATTCAAACTCAAAGACAAAAGCTAAAGCTCCATTTCATGACTCAAGACACAAGACAAGACCAATGCTGAAATGTGTTATCTTATATGTCTTGTAAACAATTTGTCATTTTTTCCTTTCTTTGAGTCTTAGATTGATGTAACAGCCTTGTCACACACACACTCACACTTATATTATAACTGAGTGTTGCTTTTTCAAAAGATTAAAAGGTCGAAATTGTTAGATCAGCTGTTGAGTACCAGTCGAATGCCTTATGGCATCAGTCGAATGTTAAGTACGAAACTGTCTGAACTCTTTCAAACTCTGACCAGTCGACTCATCTTGGCAATCTAATCGACTGTTCAAGTCGTTTCGACAGTTTACTGATTTCAAAACTTGAATTTTCGAATTCAAAAGTTTATATCCGTTTTTAATCGGTTTTATAAACTGTTTTTATAATGTTTCAATGGATTCCAGTCTATATATAGAGTCTGTGAATCAACATTGAAAGGTTCCAAGATTTTTGCTTAAAAAGTTTAAGACTCTTACTTTCAAAAGAACAAGCATTCTAACTTGCACTGCAAAATTTATATGTCGTGGTTCTCTGTTTTCCGTCCAGCATAACATCGAATTCGCTTTGGACTGAATTCAGAAGTTGACCGAATAGCCACGTACAAAATCACATTCACAACAAGGTTATAGGTTGATTGTAAACTTTTTTATTGTTTTCTTTTCACTCTCGGTTGTGAGAGTGGTCCTCTCGATTGGAGAGTTGGACTCTAGGTTGCAGAGTCAGGTTTTCACTCTTGGTGGAAGAGTGGGTTGCTCTCTCTAGTTGTGAGAGAGGACTACGGGTTGGACAAAGTTGTTGTCTAACACCGTAGGGTATTCTTGTACTTTTTCAAGAATAGTGGAAAATCTCAAGTGGGTTGCTTGGGGATGATGAACACGTTATTATTCACATTTAGAAGCAATAATCTTATTGTAAATGCACATTTAAAAGCTCTATATGTGGTATTTAACTCTTATTTTCTCTTTTCCATAGGAAACAGCCTATAACAGCAAAACAAAGCAGATCTAGGACTTCAAGGATGATACACAGAATATTACAGAGCATCAGTCGACTGAGTCTTCCACACAAGCGACTGAACAGAGAAAACAAGTTTACACAGAAGTTTCGGCACAGTCGACTTACTCCAACACCAGTCGACTGGGCTGATCAATTGAGAAATCCTCAGAAGTCTCGACACAGTCGACTGGTTCGAAGACAAGTCGACTGGACTGCGGCGGAGTTAACAGATAAGATATTCGAAGATACACCCGCATCTAATTCCAAATCTATTTGAATCCAGATTTTATGCGAATTCTCCAACAAACCAAATCTAGAGTCTGGGAATTAGCAAAAGGCGTGGTTAACAGATAAGGAAAGGAAGAAGAAACGAGAAAGAAATAAATCATCAAATCAATTAAAGAAGGACTTTCCTGAAAAAGTGCAAACCCTAATTCTCTGGCCGTATTCTATAAATATCAGAAAGAAAGCATTATTCAAGGATCTTCTGATCATCATCTTCCACAAACACCCACCACCGAATCACAAGAGTTTCTGAGCGTTCAAGTCATCAACAGGGGCATTATTCTATCAGCATCGAGGAAGGAGATAGGAGATCAAGTATTCGAAGGTAGCCGACTGTGTGACAGCCAGTCGACCTCATTGCCGGACTTCATTAGTTTATTTCTTCTTCTTCTATTCTTTTATGTTGGTCATGTATTCGAACTTGTTGATTAATAAGAGTATTATTATGTGGAACTAATTTCATAGTTGGGTAGATTGAAGCCGTAGTTATGTAGTGCTATGTTCTTCTGAAACCTTCTACTTTACTTATTGATTGAATCTGATTAAATTGGTATAGATTAATGATAATCAAACTTGTTCTCAAGTTCTGAGAGCAGTCGACTGAGGTGAGAGCCAGTCGACTGACATACAGAACTTGAGAAATTCAAGTTTGCATTACCATTTATCTGAATCTGTTATATGAGCATATTGAGACGACCCGTATCTCGTGCCCGTAACTTGTAACAAGGGAATCTCTAGGGGTTCTTGGTTCAATCAACTTAAGGGATCTAGATCTGATACCAATTTCTAGAACCTTGAGTGTTTGTTCGTTTCCACTGATCTTATGTTTTCTTTAAGTACAACTTAGTAGATACCATGCTAAACACTTAATGAAAGAAACAAATTAGAGTAGATACCATGCCTAATTCTTGACTTAGGGAAACAGTACTTTAAGGAGTAGATACCATGCCCTTGAAGGGAACAAACATGAGTAATAAGAAGAAGTTCAGAAGGTGACTTAGCATTACTGACTACTGGTGGAGATCTAAACCCAACTACTTCATAAATATTTGTGATTCAACACTTCTTAATTTAGTTTTAATCTTTTTATTTCTTTAGATCTTTAAAACAACTCTTTAGGATTCTTATTCTTTTTATTGATTAGTAAGTTAATTTCTACAATCTTTGTGGGATCGACCCTTGCTATTGCTACGCTTCTATAAACGATTCGTACACTTGCGAGGTTTTAATTTGTGTCTAGTTTATCTATTTATTTAGATAGCTGGATTGCACAACAGGGGACTGGATGTAGGTCGGGAGGACTGAACCAGAATACATCATGTGTACTCTGTGGTTGTATTTCTCTGAACTTGCATTTCATTTACTTGTTTTTTTAAGGTCTCTATGAAACTTGTCTGGATAGTCGACTGGTCAGACTTGTACTACATACTCTCTGAAAACTTGTCTGGTAAGTCGACTTATCAGACTCGTCTTAAAATACTCTTCTTAACTGTCGCCCCAGTCGACTGGTTTCTCTTTTCAAGTCGATTGGACAGAAGAAAAAGTTAAATTCCGCAATTATTTTTTTATAAAACACTATTTACCCCCCCTCTAGTGTTTCTTGCCTTACCTACAGGATCCAACACCCCCACGAAAGAATCGCCCTTCAACCTCAGTTACGGCTCCGAAGCCGTCATTCCCTTGGAGGTGGGTCTACCGTCCCCCGCCTGATTGCTTACAACAGAGAGCAGAACGCGAACGAGCTTCGCGGCAACTTGGACCTTATTGGTGAGCTTCGGGAGAGATCCTCCATTCAGCGGGAAGCCTATCGGCGTAGGATCGAGCAATCCTACAACAGGAGAGTCTGCCCTACCGATCTCAAGGAAGGAGATTTGGGGCTCAGGAAGCTGTCTATTTCTTTTCCCAGCAAGAAAGGCAAGCTAGCGCCTAATTGGAAAGGACCATACAGGATCTCCAAAGTTATCCGACCGGGCACGTATCAACTTGAAGATCCGGGGGGGCAAGAGGGTGACGAGGATATGGAACGCAGAGCACTTGTTGAAGTACCAAGAGGGTGTTTAAACACCGCTCCAAGCAACTTCTCCAAGAATGTTCTCCATAAAACATGTTAAAGTTTCTCTTTTTTCTTTATCAAATTGTAATACTGGCTCGCAACTTAGAAGCGACCGCCTAAGTGTTTTCAATAAAAATGATCTACCTCTTGCAAATTCTTAATTCGGAGCATTCTGATTGTACTACTTTTACGCATACAAAAAAAAAACTCATTAAACAACAAGTTCGGAGTCCAACACTTGGTTCGATACAACTTCTGCTACTTGCGAATCAGCAAGTACGAAGCATCTCACCATTCGGAATTGCTTCCACAACTGTTGATACTCTCTAAACAACAAGTTCGGGGTCCAACACTTTATTCGATGCGACTTTTTCTACTTGCAAACAAGCGAGTACGAAGTAGCTCACCATTCGGAATTGCTCCCAGAACTGTTGATACTCTCTAAACGACAAGTTCGGAGTCCAACACTTGGTTCGATGCGACTTTTGCTATTTGCGAACAAGCGAGTACGAATTAGCTCACCATTCGGAATTGCTCCCACAACTATTGATACTCTCTAAACGACAAGTTCGGAGTCCAACACTTGGTTCGATGCAACTTGTGCTATTTGCGAACGAGCGAGTACGAAGTAGCTCACCATTCAGAATTGCTCCCGCAACTGTTGACACTTGCAAACACTAAAAAAAAACAAACTCTTACAAGGACCTTGAAGAAGTGTATATTATTTCATCAAAATTTGAGGTACAAGTCTATTTCTAGACCAAAAACTCATTATTTGAGATGCAACTCATACGAAACAAAGACTACAAGATTACAAAATTCCGCCCTAACCCCTCCTAGGGAGCGGGATGCTTCTATTATGCGATAAGCGGGTCGGCGAGCGCTGTGTTGATGTCGCCTCATTTCCACAGAAGTCTCCAAGCCGGCAAGCTGAGTAGCGCGTCGACACCTAAGAGCCTTAGAGTCACCCCAACGGATGCTCCGCTTGACGAGCCGGCCACCTTGCTTTGTGCGTCCCCAGGGTGTCTCGTGATAGGGGGAGAGCGTACCACCAACTCGTGGAACGACCTTTCTTGTGCATACTCACCTCGGGGGCAGGAAGTGCTTCTGACATTACTCCCCTCAGAAAGTCGTCGCAGACGAAGTTTCTCCGCCTCTAGCTCCACGATTCGTTTATTCAGCGAGTCGTCCGTCACTCTGACCTTCAGACGAGGCATTCGGCTCGAGCTACCCCCATGAGAAGCCTCAGAGATATCCCTCCGGAGGTGCGCCGCCTCCAAGCTCTTCTCAAGTACTACGTTCCTCAACCAGTCTCTCTCAGCCCTGGCGTCGAATAGAGACTGACGAAGGAACTTGAGTCTCAAGTCTTGGCTAATAGCCATCAAGGGACACGTCTCTTCCCCTTCAGGGGGAACTTCGCGAGCCTTCTCCTCTAGGCGTTTCAACTCGGAGTCTCGACGGTACAACGTCAGCTTCAGATGATTAAACTCCGAATCGGCTTTATAAAGCCTCTCTCGAGATCGAGCGAGGCCCAAATTCGTGACCCCTAGACCAGATCGAAGGCGTGATACTTCGGAAATCTAAAAAAGTCAAGAACATGAAGATACTAAGTCTAAACGAAGCAACTACGGGATAGCTCAGAAGTAAAACAAACATACAAGTTTCAAGGCCACAACACTTGTCAAAAAAAAATTCATTTCATTGAAATTCAGCAAGTACAAGCGGTGGCCAGTCCACGATTAGGCAACATTTCTTGGTTACAAACAGATGAGAATTACAACTAGGTCAAGGGCAGACCTCTTTAACGTGATCCCTGGTCGCTGAGGGCTCCGACCCTTGTGTGGTGGCGAAAATCGCCAGGGGCATGGCCTCCGCATTTGCCTTTCCCTTTGCCTCGTCGACCTTGACCACTTCGACCTTGTCATCTTCTTCACCCTCCTCGGAGGCATCGTTGAACCCCGGGAAGGGGTCTGGGAATAAGCGCCACCCGGCACAGTCTACCTCCGGGAAGTTCTCCTTCACCTGCACGATCGCACGGGCATAAGCCTTTGCCATATTAATGGCAAGGTACCCCTTTGCCCTCTCCATAGCCTCAACCTCGGCCTCCTTAGCCGCGGCGACGACATCCTCCTTGTACTTCGTTGCCGACTACTTTTGTTGGATCAGCAGAGCATGATCGGCCTCCAACTTCGCCACATGACCCTCGAGGTACTCCAACCTCGCCGCCTTCCCCTTGGCTTCGGCCTTTAACTGCTCGAGCTCCTTGGCGATCCGAGCATTTTCTGCCCGAGCTCGGTCGGTCTCTTGCTTCAAGTCCTTCTCTAGTTTGGTCATCTTCTCCATCAGATAACCGAAGTGGCAAGTTATCTGCAAAAAGAAGACAAAGCACCATTACAAACTCGGGAAGAATATAAAAGTTAAAAATCACAAGTCCACTGCTTACCGATATGGCCGCTCATGTGATCTCGAGCGCGTCATCACCAACCCCGCTGGCGTCCATAGCGGCCCTGTCCTTCGGCATCGCGAGGTGCCGAACAGCTTGCATACTAGACGACGAGTCCCCTAGAAACCCGTCAAGCTTGCGGACATGCCAGTCTGGGACAAAGATTTTCTTGTGCTCCTCGGTCAGGAACACCTCGGCCTCGGCCGTCAAAGGTGCGGCCTCCAAACCCAAAGCAGCTGCTAAGGGGAAGGTCCCCGCCTCTGCCGAAGTCGAAGTTACTGTGGGGGTCGGCAGCCGCTGAACAACGGCGGCCTGCACCTCCGCCTGCTCCACGACAGCGATGACCGTCTTCACCTTCGGTGATGACACATTGGAGATGACCCTCTTCCTCTTCCTCGGGGCCTTGCTACTCATAAACCCACGCTGTGCCAACATAGCATCGAAGTCCATGGTTTCTGCAACAACAAAAAGAAAAAAGGATTATGCACAAATAAACCAAACTCAAGAAGAAGAGCGCGAGGCTAAAAATAAACCGCATACTAGGGTTCATGCGGCTGAGACCCCCCTGAAGAGCACCTCCTCGGTCAGGTCCCTCCAATCGAACTTCGGCTGATCGAGAAGCATCTGAACCTTCTCTTATTCGTTAGGGCTGAGCATCGGGCCCTCCTTCATCCTCCTCGACACTTCTTCGACCCAAGTCGTCGGGATGATCCACGGCTCTCGACTTCGGATAAGTAAGTACTTGTCCCTCTAAAAATTTATCGAGTTGGGGCAGCTAACGAGCATGGCACCATGCCTCGGAGCCAGGTAGAACCTGAACTCCGACTTATGCTATTGATGAAGTCCGTATACGGTCCGCAGCACCATCAAATCCGGCTCGAGCCCCGCCGCCTGAAAGTGAAGGATGAACCCGTTGATCAGCCTCCACACGTTCAGCATGAACTTAACTGGGCTAATCCGGAACCACCGTAACACCTCGACGATGAAAGGATGAAGAGGCAGCCGTACCCCGGCTATGAAGGCATCGACAGGCCAGAAGCACATGTTCACCGGCATTGGAGAATTGGCCCTCACTCCGGGCAATGGCAACATCAGTTCGAACTCTTTGGGGAACAGAAAACACTCCCGAATAGATGCCATATCCACCTCGTTGAGTATGAAAATCATCTCGTCGGCCTCCGAAGTAACTCTGGCGGCATTCTCCTCGAAGCTCCACCCCATATCGTACATGATACGTTCGGCATGTTCGCACGGTAGGTCCCGAACCCTGTGAAGTCCGGTCAGCACCCCGGGCATCTTGCCAAACTCCCCCATCCTCCGCTGATCCTCAACTATGGTCTCAACAACGACCGAAGAAGGCCCTCCTACGGCTTTGCCTTTGTCGACTGAAGGAGCTTGGCTTGAGGTCGGCTTATGAGCGAGAATAGGGGAGGTCTCTGACCTCGGGGGAAAGCTAGATATTCTCTAAAAATAAACTTAGTGTGAGATTACCTTGATGTGACAATGACGGTCGAAAAGATCACTGGAAATCAGTAAAATCTCCCTTGAAGCTCCCGCTAGTGAAAAAGAATGACCTGAGTAAAAACTAGAAAGCGAACAAGTGAGGAGGGGGGTGAAGTTTTATAGAGGTGGCACACAAAACAAGACTAAAAGGCCTCAAAAACTCAAAAGCCCGGCCCATTTACCGCAAGATGACAAAAAGTGGAGAAACTCAATAGGCCTTTGACTGGACAACGATTAAACGGTCAGCGTGCCACATGTTAATCTCCTAGACTTCGAAAACCTATGCCGAGCACTCTTGCCACCGACGTCCAAATGCGAGAAAAAAATCTCTCCTGGACTTTGGCAACTTGTGCAGAGCACTCTTGCCACCGACGTCCAAATGCGAGAAAAAATCTCCCCTGGACTTCAGCAACCTGTGTCGAGCACTCTTGCCACTAACGTTCAAATGCGAGGAAAATATCTCCTGGACTTGGGCAACCTGAGCTGAGCACTCTTGCAACCAACGTCCAAATGCGAGAAAAAAATCTCTTCTGGACTTCGGCAACCTGAGCCGAGCACTCTTGCCACCGACGTCCAAATGCGAGAAAAAACCTCTCCTGGACTTCGGCAACCTGTGCCGAGCACTCTTGCCACTGACGTCCAAATGCGAGAAAAAATCTCCCCTGGACTTCGGCAACCTGTGTCGAGCACTCTTACCACCGACGTCCAAATGCGAGATAAATATCTCCTGGACTTCGGCAACCTGAGTCGAGCACTCTTACCACCGGCATCGAGAAAACATTACCCCTGGACTTCGGCAACCTGTGCCGAGCACTCTTGCCACCTACGTCCAAATGCAAAAAAAAAAAATATCTCCTAGACTTCGGCAACCTGAGCCAAGCACTCTTTCCATCGACGTCCAAATGCAAGAAAAATCTCTCCTGGACTTCGGCAACGTGTGTCGATCACTCTTACCACCGACGTCCAAATGTAAGAAAAAATCTCTCCTGGACTTCGGCAACGTGTGCCGAACACTCTTGCCACTGACGTCCAAACGTGAGAAAATGCGTTGACTGATCAACGGTCAACGGTCAACTCAACATGTGTCATCCTCTCGAGGTCCCTCTCGACTTCGGCAGCATTTGCCGAACCTCCTCGACTTCGGTCTCCACCCAGACACGTGTCAACCCACCAAAGTGGCTGAGGGGGTCGGCAACTGGCGCCGAGCGCTCTTGCAATCGACCCCCAAATGAGGGGAAAATGCCTACGCGCCAGAGCAACTATCCGATCACTCAGAAATTCGGGTCGAAGGTTGATGAATGCCCCAGATTTGGCCACGTCAATATTCCTCCGATTAATTCCTTTTTCTTATTTATTAATTCGAATTAATTATTTAAAAATTGCAAAAAATGATTAAAAATTCTGAAAAATTAATTAAAAATTCTAAAAAATAATTATAAATTCAAGGAAATATTTTTAAGCTCCTGGATAAATAATTATTAACTAGTACTCTTTGAAAATAGATCACCACTTTGTAAAATTGAATAAATGATTCAAAAAATGGTTTTAAAAAATGCAGAAAAATTACCAAAAATCCAAAAGAGCCTAAGAATGATTTTGGGCATGTTGCCAGCTCAAAAAAACACTGTTACTCCTCAAACAAGGTCCGAACTCCCTTTAAGAACTCCGATAAAGTCTCGTACGCCATTGAAACAGTAAAACTACTCTCCAAAGGCTGTAACACACAGTCTTTAGGAGTGGGGGGCTCTTGATATGGCTAAAAATAGGACTAAATCGGAACCATTCAAATCGGGCACGAATCTTAAAGCTCTCAGGGGTAAAACGGTAATTTTACCTACAAACGGGTCCGAAATGGGAACTGGGTCTCTTCTTCAGGGCCAAACAACCCACGAACAAATCTATCCTATTGGATACGGGTCCCAACCTGTTACAAGCCAGTTCAGAAGGATATGAAGAAATTCAAATTCGTCCTTATCCCTAAAAGGTGGTTTTAACCACTTCTATCCATCCACAACGGAAAGTAGAGATTTGTTCTTATCTCAAAACAGATCCCCTATGGAGACTATAAATATCCTTCTCCCCCCTACCATTACAAGGTAATGAATCTTTGCTTACCTAAAGCTCTTTCTTAATCTTCCTGGTTATTGACAAGAGCATCGGAGGGTTCATCGCCGGGATCCATCCCGGTGTATCGAACTTTGTGTAGGTTCGTGGCAGCAACAAGGAACGAGTCAACACATAGGCGGAGACAACAGCTTCGCTCTTACTGTTTTCCTAAAGAACTTACAAATTCGTTTGTTTGCTCCCACACTAGAAATCAATAGCAACAACAGGCCTTCAGGATGCCACACTTGAGAATCGTTGACACATGGCTAACTCATCTGCAAAACCATAATATGTAAGATTGTTAGCCTGTGATGCTGTGGGAAAGTCACGAAAACCTCAACTAACTCACAAAACACAGTCTAATAAATGACAAACTTGAATTAGTATGTATGTTAAATGTAAGTGAAAGTGTTCAATTATACATTGTCATATGAGTGAATGCGAAACCTAATTAGTAGAGTGTTAAACATATACTTACCAAATTAACATGCACAATTTAGACTTGATCTTCTAAGGCATGCTTGTTTGAACTCTATGCCACCCATACAACATAACTTCCGAATGCAAACTACTAATGTTTACTTCTCAATGTAGGGCTCAATCCCTCACTATGCAAACATATTCATGTGACAAAATATTCAAGACAAAGGCATCCGTGTATCATCCACTGCATCTATGAATCATTTTGAGGGTACCGCTTGATAAGTAATATTCTGTGAATATATATCCCACTCAAAGCGTTGTGAGTATTTCTCATCTCCCAGAAATTTTGGGGAACAACCCACGTCCACTGGTCATCCGGGCGTACATCCTCAATCACGAACATTTCAAGAGTTTTAGCACTCGTTCTAGAAACACTGGAGATTTATCTCATCCGGGAGATCAATCTGGAGCTTATATTGCTGAGTCCTTAATTATAAATTGCACAAAGCTGCTTTCTTAACCTAATAATCCCATTCTGGTCTTTTCTCTTTAATTTTTAGGTAATCCTGATCACAAACTTGACACTACTTCACTCCTCAACTGGAGTCACTAAGCCTTTCTAGATTCGGACCTCATTTAGGTTATAGTATCACCCTATTGTATCAACACCAAGTCATAGTCAAGTTTTATACTTGACCCATACTAGTGCTAATCTAGAACATAATCCATTTCTTCATATTGCACTCATCTTAGTATGATTCTTACTCAACTAGTATTATGAGTATGTCACAATTCTTTTTACATCAGAATGGAGAAATTATATTCTTATCAAATTAATCTCAAAGTCATAATTAGATTACTTCTGTCTTAGTTTTGTCCAATTCACCATCAAAATTGGATTCATATATTCGACAT
The DNA here is from genome assembly GCA_017893485.1 of Hemerocallis citrina. NCBI lineage: Eukaryota > Viridiplantae > Streptophyta > Magnoliopsida > Asparagales > Asphodelaceae > Hemerocallis > Hemerocallis citrina. Next base: position 280,483,597 of record CM030362.1, read on the forward strand.
TAGAAGTATATTGATTGTTCCCCAATAACTGAATACTTTTTTTCTGTAAATACTGCATATTTGATTCCATCCATAAATCCGTTTTCTTCCCTATGAGTTCCAGTATCGATAAGAATTCTACTTCTTAATGTTCATATGTTATGGTATGAATATACCATACCAATTTCACCATACTATCTATTCATCATCTACTTTATAAATGATCTTATGATATTTTAAACTGACACTACTTACTTAGTAAACGTCTATCATAGCGCTAAATAACTCCACTTAATCTTATGCTAGGCGTAATCATGATTAACCCAAGTCACACACTAGCTCTACTAGATTGAAGTTCACTTCCTAGACTACTCTACCAGACTAAAGTTGTTACGCCCTGCTTCCCAAAAGAGAATACGGAATATGGATACGTGACTAAGCCCAGCAAATGATTTTCATCATCCATAAGCTGTCAGGATCTTTACAACATTTCACAAGAATAATCAGAGTCGGAAGCAAGAAAAGTCAACCAAGCATGTATATATGAATCAAAATACCAATAGGAATACTTGAAACAAAATATATTACTGATATGGCTAAAAATGGGGTTAAATCGGAACCGTCCAAATCGGGCACGAATCTTGAAGCCCAGGGGTAAAATGGTAATTTCAACGACCCACGGGTCTGAAAGCGGGTACTGGTTCTCTCCCTCGAAGACCCACTCACCTGCGAACGGTTCCACTACAACTGGGTGCGGGTTTCAACCCGCAGCAAACCCGGTCCAGAAAGGGTAGAATTAGGGTTTCTGATTAATCCTAATCAGCGGCCCTGATTCATATCTATCCTTTCACTGGGATTAGGGATTACATTCCTTATCTAACCACAGGAATTACATTCCTAATCTGGTCCCAGCGGCGCCTATAAATACCCCCCATCCATCTCCATTAAGAGGTAATCAATCTTTTGCCAGTTTTTGCGCTCTTGCATAATCACTTCTGATTACTGACTTGAGCGTCGGAGGGTGCGTCGCCGGGAACAACCCCGGTGTCATGCACTTTTTGCAGGTATACGGTGGGAGTCAGCATCAAACTCCGGCGGAATAGATAACAGGTTTGCTATTCAAAGTTTCTTAAGAATCCACAAATACTATCTGTTTGCCCCCACACCAGATTTAGCGGTAACAGATTGGTGCCATCTGTAGGAACAAACGAGTAGCAGCCTCCCCTCTTCCCGCTGGTCAGATCTTCTCCAGCCATGCCTCATAGGAAAGCCAGATTCAGAGGGTCCAACCGAGGACCCAACCCCGATCAGCAATAGGAAGTTCCCCCTCAACCCGCTCAACAGCAGGGGCAACTTCTTCCTCAAGCGGAGGACCCGCTCCAACAGGACCTGCCTGCTCCTCAGAATCAACAACCCCCTAAGGGTCCCAACCCGCAGAAACAACCTCACCATCCGGACCACGTCTCCATCCACAACGCCTCTTCGGATTCTATGGCCTCCCATAATCCCCGAGCTTCCGACCTCCGCAACACCGTACTCAATCGGCAGAAGGATGAGGATCTTCGCCGCCGTCTGGATGAAAAGCGGGCCTGAGAGGGAGCCTCCCGCCAACACCGTCCCGATGAGCGATCTCCTCATTGCCGAGACAACAGAAGGTCCCCTATCCGAAGGGAGCGGAGAAAGTCCCCCGAGCATCACAGGAGGAGACCCTATTCCCCTGCCGGTCAACACCATCCTAGGAACGATGAGGCACCCATCACCCGTGTCGAGTTCCAGCAGTTTCAAGCGACCGTCCTACAAGCTCTCAATCTCCGTCCTAACACCAATGCTCCAAAGATTCCCTCTCCTCCGCCGGTCCGAAGTCCTCGCCGACAGTCCCCAACTCCTCCTCCCGCTCCTAGCAACTCCCGGCATATGCCAAGTCCTCGCCGCTCCAGGAGCTACTGACGTCGTAGCCCCTGCTCTCCCTCGTATGAAGACGAGTCTAGAGGCTCGGCCGATTACCGCCGAAGGGATGACGCTGTCTACCGCCATCTCCACAAAATGGAGAGGAGCTTGGGTCAGTTAGACCGAGAAGAAGAGCTTAGAGGAAGGACCCTACGTCCTAGTAGACCTCCTTTTTCCCGAACCATAATGGATGCACCTGTACCAATCGGCTTCAAGCCTCCTCAATTCGAGACTTATTCCGGGGAGACTGACCTCGTCGATCACATCGAAAGCTTCAAGACCCTCATGCTCATCCATCAAGCTTTCGATGCTCTGCTCTGCAAAACCTTCCCCGCAACTCTAAAGGGCCCAGCTCGAGAATGGTACTCTCGCCTTGCCCCATCCTCAATATTCTCCTTCGAGCAATTCGAGACACCCTTCGTCACCCACTTCGTGAGTAGCCGCAGAACTTAGAAGACCAGCATTTCACTACTCTACCTCCACCAGAAGAAGGGTGAGAAGTTGAGAGACTATGTGAAAAGGTTCACAGCTGAAGCCAGGTCCATAACATCCCTCGACCAGTCGGTCGCTGCAGCAGCATTTCAATCCAATGTCCTCAACTCTAGCCTCCACTCCTCCCTCGCCAAGAAGCCCCCACAGAACTTCTCTGACCTCCTCCTCCGAAGTGAAAAGTATATTCGGGCCGAAGAAGCCGAGCACCGCCCCAACTTGGAGGGGTCTTCCTCCGGATCTAAGAGAAAGGGAACAGAAGAGGAAGGAGCCAAGAAGCTCCAAAAGGATAATGCCGGCCAGTGCCGACCTCCCCCCAGATTCGAGAAATTTACTCCTCTCACCACCAATGTCTCTACCATTCTAATGGAAGTTGAGAAGGAAGGGATCATACCTTCTGCTTCGAGGATGAACACCCCCGCCAAGAAGAGGGATAAAGAGAAGTGGTGCCGTTATCATCGGGACCATGGGTACGACACCAATGATTGTCGGGCCCTGAAGAATGAGATAGAAGCCCTCATCCAGAGGGGGCAACTAACCAGGTTCGTGAGAAAGGACCGAGCCGACCTTCCTCCTCCGCTTCGGGGGGCTAATAAACGTCCAGAACGCGATGAAACGCCCGACTTCGAAGAGGAGCGTGTCCTACACCTCATTCATGGGGGTCCAATGGAGGGCTCCTCAAACTCCTTTCGAAAGGCGTTCATTAGGGAAGTCAATTCGGTTCCCGCCACCCCTCCTTCCAAAGGCCTCGGAGTGCCCGTCACATTCTCGGACGAAGATCTTGAAGGTGTCCGTACCCCCCATTGTGACGCACTCGTCATCAACCTCCACATGGCAAACTTCAAAGTGGAGAGGATCCTAGTGGACAATGGCAGCTCCGTTAACATCCTCTTCCTCGCCGCTTTTAAAGGCCTCAAACTCTCCCGAGACAGACTCAAGCCCGCCGGCTACACGCTCCATGGGTTCACGGGAGTGCCAGTGACTATTGAAGGGGTGATCACCCTGGACGTAACTGCTAGCAAAACTCCTACTACCCGAACGGAGTCGATGGATTTTATGGTCGTGGATGTCCCTGCAGCCTACAACGTCATTTTGGGTCGGCCCGGCCTTGCTGCCCTTGAAGCCGTCCCCTCCGCTTATCACCTCAAGATGAAGTTTCCCACTCGGGCCGGAGTAGGGGAAGTAAAAGGCAATCAGAAAATGGCCCGCAAGTGCTACATGACCTCTACCCTCGGTCCGGTCCTCTCCCTAGAAACTCTGGAAATCGCCCAAGATGCTGCCCGACCGACGTCCGAGCTAGTGGATGAATTGGAGGAAGTGCTCTTCTCTGAGCAGGATCCAACTCGAAAATTCTTTGTTAGCAAGACCCTCCAATCTGCCCTATGTTCGGACATAGTCCGGTGCATCCGAAGGAACCGAGACCTCTTTGCTTGGTCAGCTGCAGACATGCCTGGAATTTTCGAAGAGCTCTTGGTCCACCACCTCAGCGTTGCTCCGGGGTCCAAACCGGTGCAACAGAAGAGGCACAAGTTCGCCCCCGAGCGCCAGCTAGCTATAAAAGAGGAGGTGGATAAGCTCTTGAAGGCCCGGTTCATACAAGAGGTGAACTATCCCGAGTGGTTGTCGAATGTAGTGATGGTGAAGAAGTCCAATGGGACTTGGAGGATTTGTATCGATTTTACCGATCTTAACAAGGCTTGCCCCAAGGATCCCTTCCTTCTTCTGAGTATTGACACTCTGATTGATGCCACCTCGGGTCATGAACTCCTCAGCTTCATGGACGCCTTCTTAGGCTACAACCAGATTCGGATGTTCCCTCCGGACATCCCGAAGACCTCATTCGTGACCGACCAGGGCCTCTACTGCTACAGGGTTATGCCCGTCGGTTTGAAGAATGCAGGCACAACATATCAATGCCTCGTTAACAAGGTTTTCCAAGCTCAAACCGGCCGGAATATGGAGGTGTATGTTGACAACATGCTTGTAAAAAGCATCCGAGGAGCCGATCATGTGACTGACCTACAGGAGGCATTTGATGTTCTGAGAAAGCATAGCATGAGACTCAATCCGAACAAGTGTGCATTCGGTGTCTCGTCAGGAAAGTTCCTCGGCTTCATGGTCAGCCAACGAGGGATTGAAGCTAACCCTGAGAAAATCAAGGCCATATCAGACATGGCCCCTCCCAAGAATGTTAAGGAAGTTCAGAGGCTAACAGGCCGCCTAGCCGCCATAGGGCGTTTTCTCTCGAAGTCCGGGGAGAAATGCCTCCCTTTCTTCAAGGTCCTCAGGGGGGCTAAAGGTTTCGAATGGGGTCAGCAACAGCAGGAATCGTTCGACCAGCTCAAGGCTTACCTCGTCAACCCTCCTCTCCTCAGCAAACCCATTCCTGGTGAACCCCTCTACCTCTACCTGGCAGCCTCCGAACAGACCCTTACTGCCATTTTAGTAAGGGAAGAAGACCGGGCTCAAAAGCCCATCTACTATGTGAGCAAAGTGCTTCGGGATGCCGAGCTCCGCTACCCGAGAATAGAAAAGATGGCTTATGCCCTGGTGATGGCCGCGAGAAAGCTTCGCCCGTATTTTCAGTCCCATTCGGTGGTCGTTCTTACCGACCAGCCGCTGAAGCAGGTCCTCCACAAGCCGGAGACCTCCAGTCGTCTTATGAAGTGGTCTATCGAGCTGAGCCAGCACGATATAACTTATCAGCCTCGGACCGCGATCAAGGCTCAGGCCTTAGCAGAATTTATAGTTGAGAGTACCATCTCCGAGTCCAGCCAAACAGTGAAGGGACCACCCGCCTGGTCGGTTTATGTGGATGGATCCTCCTGCAATGAGGGAAGCGGAGCTGGGGTCATTCTGGCAGGCCCAGATGACTTCATCCTCCAATACTCCCTCCGTATCAACTTCAAGGCCTCGAACAACGAAGCAGAATACGAGGCACTCATAGCCGGCCTCGGAATGGCTCGCAATGCAGGGGTGCAATGCCTCTTGATCTTTAGCGACTCTTAGCTAGTCTTGAATCAGGTCCTCGGTGAGTATGAAGCACGTGATGACAGGATGGTTAAATACTTAGCCAAGGTCAGGAGCCTCATGGCACTGTTTGAAGAAGCCCTCATCCAACGAATACCCTGGGAAGAAAATGCTCAGGCCGATGCCCTCTCCAAACTAGCCTCTTCCTCCCTTCAAGGTCTTGAGCAGACCATCTTGATAGAGGTCCTCCTAAACCAAGTATAGAGGATGAAACTTCCGGCTCTATGGAGTCGCTGCCTGTCCTGCTTGAAGATAACTGGATGAAGCCCCTCGTCGAATTCTTAAGGGACGGGTTCCTCCCCGAGGATCCTAAGGAAGCTCAAAGAGTGAGAACCCGAGCCGAGCATTACACACTAATCGGAGGAATTCTATATAAACGCTCCTTCACACAGGTAGATGGCAGGCCTTACCTGAGATGCCTCTCCCCCGAGCAGGCCGACTACGTCCTACAAGAACTTCATGAGGGCATCGGCGGGGTACATTCGGGGTCCAAATCTCTGGCCCGCAAAGTGTTGAATTACGGATATTTCTGGCCCACTCTCCTCCGAGACGCCGAATAACACGTTCGGCGATGCAGCTCCTGTCAGAAGTACTCCGACATCCGACGCCTCTCACAAGCTCCACTCACTTCCCTATCAAGTCCTATCCCCTTCGCAATGTGGGGAATGGATTTACTAGGGCCATTCCCACCCGCTTCCGGCCAGTTCAGATTCTTAGTCGTGGTAATTGACTATTTCTCGAAATGGATAGAGGCTGAGCCCTTGGCCACGATCACCGAGAACAAGGTAGTTCAGTTCTTTTGGAAGAGTGTGATCTGCCGATTCGGCATCCCTCGAGTCCTTATAACAGACAACGGAACCCAGTTTACCGGGGCTGCCTTCCGAGCTCTATGTGAAAACCTCCTCATCCAACATCGATTCTCCTCCATTTCCCATCCCTAGTCGAATGGCCAAGTCGAGAATGCTAACCGACAGATCCTCTCCGACATTAAGAAGAGGTTGGATAAATGCTCTAAGGGATTATGGGTCGATCAGCTCCCTAACGTGCTGTAGAACTACCGCACTACAAAACGGACCCCCACAGGAGAGAGTCCATTCAATCTCACCTATGGGTCCGAGGCTATGATCCCCCTAGAGGTCGGTATACCCTCTCCTCGTCTAATGGCATATGAAGAAGAACAGAATGCCAGAGAGCTCCGAGCCAATCTAGATCTGATTGATGAGATTCGAGAAAGAGCCGCCATCTGCCAACAAAGCTACCGAAGAAGGATCGAGTTGGCATACAACAAGAGAGTCCGTCCTACCGACCTCAAAGAAGGGGACCTGGTCCTCAGAAAGTTAGCCATCTCTTTCCCCGGTCAGAAGAGCAAACTGGCTCCAAATTGGGAGGGACCCTATAAGATCGCAAAAGTAGTTCGGCCCGGCACATACAGACTAGAAGATCTCGAAGGCAGGGAGATCCCCAGGACTTGGAATGCCGACCATCTCTTAAAATACCAAGAGAGAACACCAATGCCTCTCTAAGTATCTTGGGATGTCGAACCGTTCCACTCCTATTACTTGTAATGTTTTTCTTTTATTTCCCTCTTGTAATAACGGCTCGCAACTTTACAAGCAGTCGACCATTAGTCATCAATAAAGAAAGCTTTTTCATATTTTACTTGTAAAAATTGTTTACATCTCTCTGCCTTTACTTTTCACTCTACCGATGGTTCGGAGTCCAACACTTGGCTCGATTCTACTTCGCAAGTTCGCTCTTAAGCGAGCTAGAAGTGGGTCGCCATTCGGAACTGCTCCCACAACCGTTGAACAACTCTACCGATGGTTCGGAGTCCAACACTTGGCTTGATTCTACTTCGCAGGTTCGTTCTTAAGCGAGCTAGAAGTGGGTCGCCATTCGGAACTGCTCCCACAACCGTTGAACAACTCTACCGATGGTTCGGAGTCCAACACTTGGCTCGATTCTACTTCGCAGGTTTGCTCTTAAGCGAGCTAGAAGTGGGTCGCCATTCGGAACTGCTCCCACAACTGTTGAACAACTCTACCAATGGTTCGGAGTCCAACACTTGGTTCGATTCTACTTCGCAGGTTCGCTCTTAAGCGAGCTAGAAGTGGGTCGCCATTCGGAACTGCTCCCACAACCGTTGAACAACTCTATCGATGGTTCGGAGTCCAACACTTGGCTCGATTCTACTTCGCAGGTTTGCTCTTAAGCGAGCTAGAAGTGGGTCGCCATTCAGAACTGCTCCCACAACCGTTGAACAACTCTACCGATGGTTCGGAGTCCAACACTTGGCTCGATTCTGCTTCGGAAGTTCGCTCTTAAGCGAGCTAGAAGTGGGTCGCCATTCGGAACTGCTCCCACAACCGTTGAACAACTCTACATTCGGAACTGCTCCCACAACCGTCGAGCAACTCTAACGGTGGTTCGGAGTCCAGCATTCGGCTCGACTATGCTCACTCAATACCCCGAGCCGAGCGGACGAGGAACCGACCTCCACATATGGAGAAAAATTCGGCCGAACCAATTTCACCGTTAGATCATCTCAAAATGCGTACTAGAATGTGATGAACGGATCAGATCGTGCCACGTATCCACAAAACGACAAGATAGTGTTTTCTGGGAACTCGTGCCCCCCACCTCGTGATGCGTCCCATGATCGTGATCGACCGTCTAGATTGAGCCACGTGGACTGCGTCTGAAATCCGAGCTATCGCACCACGGAAGTGCAAAGTTGCCTCGGTATACTCCGAGCAAAAAACGAAAGTTCCACAGCTAAAACACTCGAAGAAGATAACTGTGGGTCCTTATGGTTCGGTTTCAAGAGTAAGGCAACTACGGCACAACAATGAGCAAAGCAACTTCGATTTTATTGAAACAACTTGATAAATTTACAAGGCAAGAAGTTACAGCGAATAAGAAACTCGATAAATTTACAAGGCATGTTATTACAACGAAGAAGACGATGCAAGAAGTCAAAAGCTCGGTACAACTTGTTCAGCGCCTTCTCGGAATAGGGACATTCCGATTCAGAGACACTCGGGGTTTTTGTCTCTTCACCTCCGAGCTCATCTCTAGACCGACGAACTGGGACGCCTCTTCACAACTAACCCGAACGGTAGCTCCGACCGAGGCCCCGCTCGAGCTAACAGCCATGCCGCTCTGCGCGTCGACTGCAGTCCTACCAATGACGGGAGGACGAGTCGCGAGCTCGTAAAAGGATATTCCTCGCTCTCTCTCCTCGTGAGTACATGAGGTGCTACGGACGTTAGTCCTCACGGGCTGTGGCTTCAAATGAGCCACCTCCTCCTCGAGCTCAACGATCCTGTCTTTTAGAGTGTCGTCCTTAACCAGTATCTTGAATGGAGGGAGTTTCGCCGAACCGGGGTACTCGGCACTATCGGATATAATGCGACACAAGTTAGTCACCTCGATGCTCTTGTCAACCGTGACCCTCTGCAGCTGCTCGACCTTCTTTGCGAGCTCGTCTCGCTCGGCCCACACCGAGGCTAGCTCCTCCTCCTTCATCGAGAGCTCCTCCTCGACTATCCGTAGGTGATGCACCTCGGCCAGCAGCTCGCTGTTCTTCTTCTCCACGTTGAGAGACACTCTCCCGATCAGCTCGATCTCACCCTCGAGGCGAGCCTCGCGAGACCGCTTAAACAGTTCAGCACGGCGCTGAGCTGCTGTGTTGTCCGGAGCATGAACAAGGATCTGAAAGACGAGCACATTACATTCAAAGACTAGAAGTCCGAGCCAAACACTTGAGACAAATTTGAAGAAATAATTTTATTCATAACAGAAGGGGCAGTGGCCAGTCCGCAAAAAGGCGTTACATTTTTTGACAAAGAAAAAGAAACTGAAGTACAAGAGACGAGGAGATCAGGGGTCCACCTGCGTCGTCGCCTCGACCGCAGGCGCCTCGTCAGACGGTCCCTTATCTCCCGTCGCCCCGGCCTGAGCGACCACCTCCTCCTCATCCTTGCCTTCTTCCTCCTCGCCTTCCTCCTCCTCGCCTTCCACTTCTTCACCATCTGCAACAGCTCTGGGCCACTGCCTGTAGCCGACCCGCTGAAAGCCGGGGACACGATCCTGGACGTGGTCGAGGGCTCTCTCGTAAGAATTCTCCATGTTCGAGGCCATATGCTTCTTCGCCTCGGCCTCGACTTCGGCCCGGATCACCGTCGCCAAAGCGTCCTTCTCCGCCTTTGCCTCCGCCAGGGCTTTCGCCGACGCCGCAAGCTCCTCGGCAGCCTTGCCAGCTTTGGCAACCTCCTCAGCAAGTCGCCCCTTCACTCGCTCCAGGTCTGCCACAAGGTCGGCAACCTGGACCTCCAAGCCATCGGCTCGCCTCTGCTCTGCTTCGAACTGCCGAACCGCCCTCACCTTGTCCGCCCTGTCCTTATCACTGGCGGCCTTCAGCTCCTTCTCCTGTTCGGCGCATGCTTCAAGGAGATGGCCGAAGTGAAAAGTGGCCTGCCGAAGATAAAAAGAGAGAATTGGAACGAAGTAAGAGCCGAGCGGCAGACTTAAAAAATTCTCGAGAAAAAGTATGCAGAACTTACCGATACGAGCGACCGAGCGACTTCATAGGTGTCGTCGCCAACCGTCCCCGCCTTCAGCGCGGCTCGATCCTTCGGGGTCGCCAAGTGCTTGATGGCTTGCATGTACATCTGTGAGTTGCCGAGGAAGCCGTCGTGGTTCTTGACTCGCCAGTCCGGGATGAACAGTTTCTTATGCTGCTCGGTCAAGATCACCTCGGCCTGGGTCAGCGGCGGTGCCTGAAGCGACAGCGCCGCCGAGACGTCGAAGGCCTCACCGGCCGTGGCAGATGTAGCAGGAGCCGAGGGGTCGGCGACGATGACTACCGCTGGCGAGGGGACCTCAGCAACGGGGGGAGGTAGAGCAACTGCCGGAGCGACCTTAGAGGGCTGACCCGACGAAGCAGTCGTGCTCGGCCTCTTCCTCTTCCTCCCATCGGCAACTTTGCCCCGCTCGTTCATCATACCCAAAAAGTCCATCTTCGGCGCTTCTGTTTCAAACAACAAAAAAACAGCGAATTAGTGAAACGAGCTAAAAACTTAGAAAAAAAAATATAATGCGAGATGTCAGGAGCGTACTCGGGTCGATCGGACTAAGGCTCGACCCGTGTAGCACTTCCTCGATCATCTCCCTCCCGCTCAACATCGGGAGGGCCATGATCTTCCCCACCACTTCCTCTTCGGCCGCAGTCAGTACCGAGTCGGCCCTCGAAAACTTTGGCACCTCTGCTTTCCACTGAGTCGGAATCTTCAACATCGAGGGCTCCCTCATCAAAAAGAATTTCTCCTTCCAACCCTTGATCAAGTCCGGCTTCTCTATAATCCGAACGCCTTTCCTCGGTGCCAAATAGTAGCGATGCTCAGTCTTGTGCATCCTGTGAACCCGATACATGCTCTGGAAGATTGTCAGGTCCGGCTCGACCTCGGCATTCCGGCACTGCAGCAGAAAGGCATTCACATGGTGCCAGGTGTTCGGCATGAACTGAGTCAGCGCAAGGCAGTACCACCCGAGGACCTGAAGAACGAAGGGGTGCAGAGGAAAGCGCAATCCTGCGTTCAACGAGTCGTAGTCGAACATGCACATATCTGACGACGACAGTTTGGAGTTCGCTCGCATCCCAGGGCCGGGGAGAATCAGCTTGTACTCCGGAGGGATGGCGAACCCTTTTCTGATCCGGCGCAGGTCCTTCTCGGACAGCACCGATGAGATCTCGTCTACCTCGGTGGTTAAAACCAGGTTGTTCTCCTCGTAGACTTTCGACTGACCTATGATCGCCTTCTTCATAAGGTCGCCCTCATATTGCCTGACCCCAGCATGCCCAGATAGTACACATGGGTACCGGCATGACTCAGGGGCCTGCCTCGGGGTCTCCACAATCTCCTCGACTACAGGAGATTGGGCCACTACCCTCTTCTTCTTTTTCTTCGCCTCGGCCACGGATGGCTCGGCTACCTGCTTCCCCTTCCTTCGGATCTCCATTTGCCTCCTCTCCTCGGCACCATTATCGCCTGAGGACGAGGCCTCACTCCCCGAGTCTACCCTTGACATCTCTAAAAAAATGGCTAAGGCAAGTAAACTGACCTTGATGTGACGTGCCCTTGAAGTGACGTTCACGGTCGGAATTAGTTCGCCGGAAATCGCCTGTCCCACGCGACAGCTAACGCAACCACCTTGGAGCAAAAATCGCCGCTAGCAAAGAACACAAAGAGTAAAAGTGAAAGCTTGGGGTAAAAAGTAGGAAATGAGCTTGGGGGTGGAGGAGTGAGAACTTATAACCCTAATACGACGATTGGGCTTCCTTGGGAATTTAAAAGACCACTAAGAAGCCAAAGCGCCAAAGCGGAGAGTTGAGACGTTTCGAAACAAAGACTCCTCAAATCGCTTAAGTCCACGGCTCGGCCACCGGCGTGCCTAGCCGAGCTATCGAACAGCTTGGCTGAGCAACCGAGCAACTGAGTCGGAGGGTGGCGATGCTTCAGTTCTTTGGAACTCCATACCTCGGCTAACAGCACCGAGCTTCCGAACCGAGGGGACGAGGAACCGACCCTCACATATGGAGAAAAATCCTTCCGAGGCTGAATCACCGTCGGATCTCTCCAAAATTCATGTCAAGACTCGATGGACGGTTCAGATTGCACCACGCTCACAAAACGACAAAATAATGTTTTCTCGTGATCTGAACCCAGTCCTCGTGATTCACGCAATGATGGACGCTCCAGATCTGACCACGTGTACCTTCCGAGTTTCTGGCCACCGGTCTGCCTAGCCGAGCTACCGAACAGCCTGGCTAAGCAGCCGAGCTACTGAGCCGGAGGGTGGCGACACTTCAAAGCCAGAATGCTTCAAAACGTCTAACTCCATACGTCGGCTAACAGCACCGAGCTTCCGAACCGAGGGGACGAGGAACCGACCCTCACATATAGTGAAAAATCCTTCCGAGGCTGAATCACCGTCGGATCTCTCCAAAATTCGTGTCAAGACTCGATGGACGGTTCAGATTGCGCCACGCTCACAAAACGACAAAATAACGTTTTCTCGTGATCTGAACCCCATCCTCGTGATTCACGCAATGATGGACGCTCCAGATCTGGCCACGTGTACCTTCCGAGCTTCTGGCCACCGGCGTGCCCAGCCGAGCTACCGAACAGCTTGGCTGAGCAATCGAGCTACTGAGTCGGAGGGTGGCGATGCTTCAAAACCAGATTGCTCCAAAAAGTCTAACTCCACGCCTCGGCTAACAGCACCGAGCTTCCGCACCGAGGGGACGAGGAACCGACCATCATATATGGAGAAAAATTCTTCCGACCCTCTTCAGCCGTTAGATCTTGTCAAAAAACGCGCTCGACGTGATGGACGGCCCAGATCTTGCCATGTTCACTAAACGACAAGATAGCGTTTTTTGGGGATCCGCGCTGAGATGGACGCTCAGGATCACGCCACGTAGTTCGGCTGATTCCGAGCCAGGTGCCGAGCTACCGAGCCGAGGGGACGAGGAACTGACCCTCGTATACGAAGAAACTATCTGCCGAGGAATGCGGATCGTCCGATCGCCCAGAAAATCTTGCTCGGCGCTGATAGAGGGCCCAGATCGCGCCACGCCATAAATAGGTATTAAAAATTAGTTTTTATTTATTTTAGTCGTTTTATTTATTTAAAAATTGCGAAAATATTGCTAAAAATTCGGAAAAATTAACTGGAAATTCTAGAAAATAATTACAAGTTCGGGGGAATATTTTTGAACCCCTGAACGAACAATTATTGCCTAGAATGTGTTGTTAAGACCCCTGAACTACTGGTTAACACATCGCAAAATTAAATAAATAATCCGAAAAAATAGATAAAAATCACCAGATATCCAGAGAAACTCAGAAACAGCTTAGAGTACGAACAACTTGAAAAATCACCTCACCACCTCCTTCAGAGATTCATAACCCTCCATTTGGACCCCGATACAACTCCACTAGCCATTAAAACAGTAAAACTACTCCTCAAAGGCTGATCAAACTCAGTCTTCGGGAGTGGGGGGCTCGTGATATGGCTAAAAATGGGGTTAAATCGGAACCGTCCAAATCGGGCACGAATCTTGAAGCCCAGGGGTAAAACGGTAATTTCACCGACCAACGGGTCTGAAAGTGGGTACTGGTTCTCTCCCTCGAAGACCCACTCACCCGCGAACGGATCCACCACAACTGGGTGCGGGTTTCAACCCGCAGCAAACCCGGTCCAGAAAGGATAGAATTAGGGTTTCTGATTAATTCTAATCAACGACCCTGATTCATATCTATCCTTTCACTAGGATTAGGGATTACCTTCCTTATCTAACCACAGGAATTACATTCCTAATCTGGTCCCAGCGGCACCTATAAATACCCCCCATCCATCTCCATTAAGAGGTAATCAATCTTTTGCCAGTTTTTGTACTCTTGCATAATCACTTCTGATTACTGACTTGAGCGTCGGAGGGTGCGTCGCCGGGAACAATCCCAGTGTCTCGCACTTTTTGCAGGTATACGGCGGTAGTCAGCGTCAAACTCTGGCGGAACAGATAACAGGTTTGCTATTCAAAGTTTCCTAAGAATCCACAAATACTATCTGTTTGCCCCCACACCAGATTTAGCGGTAACAATTACAATCTCACATAATCTAGATCTGAACAAGTCAAATATCCTGGGTCAAATTACCCAAATACAAATAATCCAAGTACGAGATACATTATTCAAATAGCAACAGGAAATAATAATAATAGCAGGAAAATCATGATGGCAAAACTTCAGCATCTAGTATCTCATGTCACCAACTCCATCTGGCAACTGGTTTCCAAAATCTGCAATTAACAAATTGCAGGAAGAGGAAAAAGAAAACAAACTCCCGTCAATGCAAGTTACAGGCCGCTTGTAGTGCAGAATACAAGTACATGGAAAAGATAACTAATAACATGGAATATGCATGATACAAAAATAGAATACTAGCATGGCATGACAAGATGAACAAGTGCAAGTGGCATGTATCAAGTGTCAAGTGAAACAAGTATCATGTAAACAAGTAACAAGTATCACGAATCAAGTATCACGAAATTAAGTAACAAGTAACAAGTGTCAAGTAGTCAACTACAAGTATCAAGTAGCAAGTGTCAAGTATCATGTAAGTAGGCAAACAAGTAATCAAGTATACAGGTAACATGTATTAGGCAAGCATGTAACAGGTATCATGTAATAAGTGTCATGTATGTCAAGTCTTGTATTATTACTATATAGGTAGTACTTCATGTGCCCCAGCTTTTTATCACATGGTTGCTACATTCAAACAGTTACGTTTAGATTTCGTAGGGGATTGTATAGGGCTGTGTACTCAGGGATAAGTAATCCAAATCATATACCAAATTCCAAATTAACCAAATTCCAAATTAACCAAATTACATACCAAATTCCAAATAATCCAAATCATATACCAAATTCTAAATAATCCAAATCAGATACCAAATTTCAAATGTGAGAAATATGCCCCCTTTCGAGTACACTTTTCTATATTGTCCACTACTAGATCTTTCCCTTAACCCCGGCTTGTTACTTTTTATTACAAAATACACATGATCACGAGATAACGAGAACAAAATCGAAATAAGACAATGATGTATCAAGAGCTCATATGATGCAAGGAACATGTCCTAAATCACAAAATACCAGTAACAACATGCGAGTATTCAAACGTGGCAAAATATCAATTCGTGACAGCACGACGTTACTGTACCAAAACTGAGATTCCCGCTACCACAGGAATGCAAATCTGGATCCGTCAGAAGATCTGAAAATTAGACTTTTGGCCGAATCCATCAAATATATATAAGTCATATAGTGTTTCACAAAAACAAGGCTCAAAACCAATTTGAATCCAGAAATCATGTTCAGCCAGAAATCAAAAGATTGTATTCAAAGTCAAGAAAACAGTATGAAAACTCGTTAAATAAATCCACGAAAAATCTAGGATATTCCCCTATATGTGTAGTAACAGAATATCAAGTTTTATAATTTTCAAATAAAAGTAGAATAGTTTAAAAAAAATTTAGAAAACAGCAAGACACGACAGTTTTGTAAATTTGAAATCACAAACACTGCACTATGAAAACAGCAATATCTTACAAACCATAAATCCAAATCCAAATCCGCTAAAAGGGTAATAAAATAGATACAGTAGGCTAACTTTCAAATTCAGAATATTTTAGAGACAACAAGTATAATTAGGTCGAAAATTAGGTTCTTTACTGAACAACAAGAAAAATCTGCTAGCATAGTAGTTGTTTGGAAACATAAAACTGTTTATAAAACTCATCAAACAAATTCAGAAAAATTCTGGGTAAACCCCAATCAAGTTTAGAAGCACTGAGCAAAATTTCAGATCAAAATAATAATTTTAACACCAAAATAAAAATAGATTACTCTTCAGAATTCATAAAAAACACAATATGGAAATCTTTCGACTACTGTAGTAAAATAGACATAACTTGTAAACCGTAAATCGAAACTGAGATCCGTCAAAAGGGTTGCAAAATAGACAGATTTCTCTACAAATCATGTTCACAAAATATTTTCAAATACTGATCTTAATAGGGTCTAAAATATTGATCAAAATGGGGAGTCGACAAAACTGAAAATATCTTTCATGCACAAAATCAACTAGTTTATCCGAAACTCATCCAAAGCATAACCAAACATGAAATATGGTGTACAAGATGTCCAAGCAAAATGATATAGGGTATTTCACAAGTATTCGACAAGTATGTCACCAATAACACATCAAACACAGATATCTCAAGTAGCATGAAAATATACATCATAAGTGGTCAACCCTAGGTTAATTCATGTCATATATGTTGTGAGGTAACTACGGTCAAACCATCACAATAGAGACAATATCAACAAGGGATTTCACATACAAATTGTCTCTAGAACCGAACTACATTACAGGCGGTATTTAGTACTTGTATTTGCAAAGAAATTTAATACAAGTTACTTGTCTTAACCGATGACGAAAATGACTCAAGCAAGAATAACGGGAATGGATTCCCAGGGCACGATCTAAACTGAACGAACAACCACAAACCACAACGAGCACACGAACGACCATGAACAAAGAACTATGAATCCCACGAACACAATAACGAGACCACGAACACACGACAACCTCACACAACCCACGAACCCAAACGAGCACAACACGCACACACACAAAAATGGAGCGAGGGACAGACGGGAACTGCACCGAGGTCGACTGCGGTGCAGCGACACGGCTGTCGGAGGGGGAACAGTACAGGGAACGGGGCTGACGGCGGACGGTGGTGCACTGCGGGGGAGGCTGCTCCTGTTGACTGGCACCGGAGGGGGGGAGGAACACCGCACAATTGCTGTGCCATGCTGCTGCGCGCGACAGGGAGAGGGGACCTGGCGCGGGCGACACCGATAGAAAGTTGCTGTTGTCGCGGCGCTGGAGTGGGCAGCATGGGGTACAGGGCATCGGGGATGAGAGAGGAATTGGAAGATGGGTGCAAGGCAGAAGGTCGGGGCGATCAGGGGACTAGTTTTGAGACTGGGGTGAAGCACAGGCTAGGTCCGGAGGGTTGATGAGAGCGGCTGCATGGGTAAAATATGGGTTAATATAAACAGGTAGAAGAGGGAGTTAGGGTTAAGTGAGAAGAGATGCTGCTGAGAATATAGGGTGTAGGAGTTTTCGGGTTGTGGGTAGTAAGTTAACGGGTAGGGATATAGGGCTTACTGGGTTTGGGTTGTATAATGGGTCTGGGGTAAGTTAATGGGTAATTGGGGTTTTGGGTTTAAGGGGATTATAATGGGTTGGGTATTGGGTATTTTGGGTTGAAGATTCAAGATCCAATAGGTTTTCAATGCGTTACAGGGTTTTATATTGGGTATTGGATAGATGAACAGGGTAGGGAATTTGGATAGGAGTTTAAATGGGTTTATAGATCTAATAAGAGGAGTAAAAATATCTAATAAGATATAATTTATAAAATAATGTAATTTACATTACAATACAGAATTTATTTAAAATAACTACAAATATATTTATAAATAGAACTAGGTTTTTAATAACCAATCAAAGTAATAATAATAATACTAATAATCATTATAAAAATGATAATAAAAATAACTGTAATAATAATAATACTGAATAAAAATAATAACAACAACATTAATATAAAAATCGTTTGAAAATAACAATAAACACGATTAATAAAAAGAAATAGATTTTGACGGGAGATACAAAAATAAATTTGAAATAAAATAGAATTTAAGAAACGAAAAATTTTATAAAGAACCCAACTTAAATAATACGGATTTGGGGAAACAGGGGTTACAGAAGTCATATATCAATCTCTTGCTACAAATAAATTCTCTAATTCATGAATATACCGAGGTCTTTCATGAGATACAAGTGTAACCTAATTTCACACAACACTAATTCTCCTTCCTAATCACATGATCATTTCGTGATCTAAAAAATTAGAGGTTAATTAAATTAATCGAATCTAATTTTATACTCTCAACAATCCCCAGAATACTCATTTAAATCAATTTATTTCTCAATAAGTTCTCCTATAAATCATCTTAAATCCCTAAAATACCCTCAAAATTTAATAAGTCACCTAAACATTGCTGGATAATGCTTATAAACCCATTTTTATTCTGACTAGTATAAAATAACTAGTTGACTTTACTATATCATTCATACAAAGAATTTTTGTTGGGTTTGTAAGTCTATCATAGAGTAAATAGACAGCGGAAATAAATTTAAAAAATTCCAAAACCCAGCCATGGATCCATGCGAAAACCATAAAACATGTAAGAAGTTTTTACCTCAACGATGGAACCGCTGTCTCCATAATCTGTCAATCACGAGCACTACAATGTTACAGTGCCTTTATGATATCCACACGAACGAACAATGAAATTGGACTCTCCCTCACGCGACAGTGCTAGCTGCGGGAAGGGGATGTTTCTCTAGCTCTGTCTCCCTCTCTCACTTTCTGTGATGGCTAAGGTTTTTTCTTGTTACTTTCCCACAGATACATATTATATATATAGCAGGAAATCCACCCTAAAAGAGTAGTGAGACTGCTGGACTCACAATCTAACATCTGTCAGGTTCACTTGTAGGCATTCTAATTTTGGTTGGCCCATTTAATTAGGGATGGCAACTGGGCCGGGTCAACCGGCGACCCGCCCGTTGAACCCGACCCGGTTAATAGATTGGCGGGTTCGGGTCGAACCTGTGTACAGTAACGGGTCGACCCGGGTCGAAGAAAACGCGAATCTAACCCGCCTAACCCAGCCCGCGAACCCGTTAAAAATAGTCCAACCCGCCGCCAACCCGCGAGTCGACCCGCGGGTTACGACCCGTTGGACCCGTACGGGTCGAACGTTCGACCCGATACGGGTCGACCGTTGACCCGCAGGTCAGTGGTCCGTTGGCGCACTATTCAACAGAGCCGTTCTTAACGGCTCTTTTAGCCATTTTTTGGTTTTTTTTTTGTTTTTTTGGTTTTTTTTCTTCACATTTTTAGCCTATAAATACCCCCAAAAATCTCCTAAAAAATCACACCTTACTCTCTTACTCTCTCTACTATTATACATCATTTCTAAGAAATTTTTCAACAAATGTAGTATTCAACAAGCAAGTCTACAACAAGGCATATACACAATCAATTTTCGATCATATCGAAATCAAAATTCAACGTCTTCAACTCTCTTCAACCCTCGTCAAATCTCCTTCAAGCTCTCCTCAAATCTTCAATTGCGGAATCGGCAAAGCGCTTCTTTCTTGTTCTATTCTATTCTTATTTTCACGGTTTATTTTATATACGCGTATTCCACGGTGAATGGTATCAAAATTTCATACCTCTCTCGTTATATTTTTTTGCGTTGTAGTTAAAATTATTGTTGGTTTTTTGATCTTCTCTATCTCAACCCTCTTGTTTTTTAGATTTTTTTTAATAATTCACCGTTCCTACATTGTGTATTGTTTTTACATACATTACTACATTACTACATTATGTCTAGATCACGCGGTAGCGGTCGTAGCGGGTAAGATTCTTCCTCCTCTTCCCGTAGGCCACCAATTGTCCCAATTAGTGAGCCCGCCCAAGAGTACCATGATCCTCCTACCCAACAATGGGGTACACACGACGAGGTTGTAGGTGACATACAATTGGAAGATGAAGAAGAAGAACAACAACCAACCGAAACCACACAACCCCGTAGTAGTAGGAAAAGTAGAGGTGAAGCTAGTGATTGACATAAGTTTTACGATTATGTCCCGGATGAACATACTCTGGGCATAGGTTTGAAAGTATGTAACACATGTGGTAAAACATACAAATTCAAGAGGGGTGACGGCACCGATACAATTAGTAGGCACATCCAACATAACCATAAAGACCTTCTTGCTGACCTACAAGGCCAACAAAAAATCAACCCTAGGACCGGTCTAGTTGATAGCCACCCTTATGATCCCGATCTTGTTTGTCGGGAAATGGCCCGATTAGTCATTAAGGAAGAATTACCATTTTCCTATCCCGAGAGTAGGGACTTGGAAAATTTTAATCAAACGGCCTTAAACCTTCATTTTAGAAGAATTCCGAGAAATACTTGCAAATCGGATTGTTTTAAAATGTACATCGAAATGAAGGACGCTTTGATTGCAATTTTATGGAGTTTAATTTGTAGAGTTAGTTTAACTTCGGATTGTTGGACGGGTGTCAACAATATTCCAACGATGGGAATAACCTGTCATTGAATCGACAATGATTGGATTCTTCAAAAAAGAATCATATCACTTGCTACGTTGCCGTATCCCCATAGTGGCGCTGAAATAGCAAATCGTATTATAGAAATTTGTGATATTTTTCATATTTGCGATAAAATTATGTGTATTAGTTTTGATAATGCATCTAACAACAATGTAGCAATTACTACTTTAAAATCTGTATTAAACCCTCCATCTGACAATATTTTTCATGTTAGATGTGCATGTTATATTATAAATTTATGTGTTCAAGATGCATTAAAAATAGCCGATCCATATATAGTTAAAATTAGAAATTGTATACATTTCATTGCATTAAGTCCAAGCATATTACAAGAATGGAAAGCTTGGTGTAGGGTTAGAAATGTACCTTTTAGAAGATTTCCAAAGGATGTTAGACACCGATGGAATTCTACTTTTGATTTACTAAATGTTGTTACCGAATATAAAGCAGTTGTAAATGATTTTTGTATCGCAAAAAATATGCAGAATTTTGAAATGACTCCCCCTGATTGGTTTTTTGCCGAATCTTTGTTGAAATTTTTAGAACCTTTTAAAACCACAACTTTAAAATTTTCAAAAACATATGAATCTATTTCTAGTAGCATTTTTATTGAATTATTTAGCATTATGCAAACATTTAACGAAATGTTAAATGATATCAATGTTGGTGAGATTGTAAAACTTGCATACAAAAAATTTTTGAAGTATTATTTTCCTCCTCCTATGTTGATTTGTGTTGCTACCGTTATGGATCCTCGTATCAAATTAGAAGGTACGAAGAGTTTGATAGAAATTTTTTTTGCATTACTTGGGGAAAATGTAGAATTAGTAATTGATTGCGCTACTTTTTTAGTTCAGTTTGAATCTACGTTAAATAACTTGTGTGATTATTATGATAGACGTTTTGCTTCTAGTAGTTCGACTTCTGTAGTTAATTCTTCTTCTGGTACTTCTAAAGGTAAGGGTAAAAGTAGAATTGGTGATAGAACATTTAATTTACTTGAACAAATTCAATCAAAAAAACCTAGGACTAATCAACCAAATGAATTAAATTGGTATAACCAACAAGATTCTGAGCCTTCTACTTCTCCACTAGAGATTTTATAATGGTGGAAAGACCATGAACACACTTTTAGTATTCTGTCAATTATGGCTAAAGATTTACTAACTCCTCCTGTCTCTACAGTTGCTTCTGAGAGTATATTTTCTTCAAGTGGCAGGGTTCTAACTGATTACAGGAATTGCTTGAAGCCCGACTCGTTAGAGATGCTCGTTTGCACAGAAGACTGGCTGAAGGCTAAAGATAGAACACAAGGAAAAGCACTATCAACGTTCACAAGTGGGAGCAACTCGCCGGAAGAACAACAACAATAACAACAACAATAGCTGCTTTGCTTGTAATAGCAACTCGACCGACACGTTAGGAATTGTATTATATCTTTGCTTGTTATGTTAAATTAGAAAAATTGGAGTCAATTAAAATTGTATATAAGAGATATGTTATTGTATAAAACTTATTTGTGAATTGAATTCTTTATTTCATTAGAAATTGTGAAAATTGTATAACTTAAATTCATATGAATAATATTTCAAAATTTTTCGCCAATTTCACTCTTTCAATCTTATTATTATTATTACGATTTTTAATGTTTATTAGTATTATTACTTACTTAGTATTATTATTATTATTATTTTAAGCTACAAAAAAAAACCTACCTATATAAACGGGCCAACCTACGGGTCGACCCGACCCGACCCGG
Organism: Hemerocallis citrina; assembly: GCA_017893485.1. Taxonomy (NCBI): domain Eukaryota; kingdom Viridiplantae; phylum Streptophyta; class Magnoliopsida; order Asparagales; family Asphodelaceae; genus Hemerocallis; species Hemerocallis citrina. The sequence continues at coordinate 280,505,661 of CM030362.1, forward strand.
GTAGAACCCTAAAGGGTTCACGGGGCCACCTAAATCAAGTTTGGGCCCGGCCCGGCTAAGTGGCCAAACCGGCCCGAGCCCGCCTAAGATACGTGCCAACCCGGACGGGTTCGGCCCGGCCCGGCCCGTTCGACCCGTTCGCCATCCCTACATTTAATCTAATTAATTGCTCAACCAATGTTGAGAGTTCAAGTCTTACTTGGATTCCCAATTAAATTCATGTTATGAATTTAAATCTCAACTTCAGTCCTTCAAAATGTGTGACCATGTAGGTTCCCATTACGTTAACAGTAATACTAAAATCCTATTTTAGTGTTACAAACAGTGAGCAGAAATCTAGCAATATATCACTGCTACTCAAGTAATGGGAATTTCAGTGATTTGACATAACCTATGTAACTCCCCGAATTCCATATATAGGTAATTCGTAGCACTACCAGGATCTTTACTTCAATTTCGTACAAAAATACAAAGAATCTAAAACTTTTTCATTACAATGTTATTCTTTACAACACATAGCGGAAATTTACATATAAAATACAACTTATATCATCAAAATCTTCATTCTTGCAACATCCCTCGATACCAAACTCATGCCCACACTGCTCGCTAATTTGAGTCCTGCAAAACTTGAGAACTGCGGGCACATCAGTTGAATGCAACTGACGTAATGCTATAACAAAGCGATTCCTAACTTTAACAATTACAAACTTGATGCACAAAATAAAATCAATAATGAAAAAGATAAATAAAAACAAAAAGGAAATCTAATTTAAGTGTATAAGTGTATGCCATGAAATAGAAATCAAAATGCATAAAACAATGGCATGAAACAAGTATCCAAGAAAGCAACAATTGCACACAATGCACACTAATGCACACTTGTTCGGATTCTATGCATCCATACTACATAGGTCTGAGGGCAAGCCCTTAACATACTCCTCATTATAGGGTTGAATTTCTCGCTATGAAATCCTAACTCGATGACTGTACTCCAACGCGTAATCATGTGCAAATCGCACCCCTAAGATCGTGGACTTTACTAGCCTACCCAAGCCCACACAAGTAGATTTACCGGGCGTATCCTTAGTCGTGAACATTCCTAGGAGCCGCAACCCTTTACCGGTCATTTCCTCGACCTCACCGGCCAACCCCTAGCCCATACATGAAGATTTACTAGGTGTATCCTAGGTCCCGAACCTAGCGAGTCGATTACCCGTAACTACGAACTAGGCCTACCCCTACCCCACGATCCGTGGATTTACCAGGCGCATCTTGTCCGTCCTGAATATTCCTAGGAACCGTAAGTTTACCGGCCTTTTCGTGGAGAGAAAAACATACCCCTAGCCTACATACCGTGGATTTATCGTATGTATTCCTTAATCCCGAACACCTAGGAACTGCAAGTTCTTTACCGGACATGTTCGTCATTGTTTATAGCCATAACTCTACCTAGTGTCTGTCCTTATGTTCAAACATAAATAATATCACCTAGATTTAGCTTACCATCTTACTGGACTTAAATCTACACACGAGAACATTAGCCCATACTGACCACTTCTCAAACTTTCATAATCACATTTTGCCGGTACCATGGGTCTCGCTCAGCCTCTACAATCCACGCATTCCAAAATTCATAAATTTTCTAGGTCATCCATTACTTCCTTTATAATCATTACAAATTTCATTCATTCATATACTCAATTCATATTTTATTCATTCCATCCAACTAGTCACTCTGAATTAACTAGATATAACTTTATTTGCTGTTACAATAGAACTTCAAATGCCTCAATTCAATCAACATCATCTATGTTCTAGTAATTCAATTAAAATTACCAAAATCTATAGTAAAATTGTTCATTCCAATCTGGAATTTAATCCAAAACATCTATACCAATTTCCATCAAATCTCAATTCTCCAATATACTGATATCCTATAAAATTATCTCTATTCAAATTCTTCAAATCCAATCACCAAATATGTGTGTAATCCTTTATCTAAGTGGAGAAATAAATCCAAAAATGTTTGTACAAATTACCATCAAAATATTTATCCAAAAATCAGTTTATATTTTCAATATACTCCAAAACAGTAAATACAACAATTTTCGAGCTAACCAAGACTCAAAACTACAATCACAAAGATCCTAGGCCACATGCACTAACCAATACTCCAATCCTATTTCTCTATCAACTTCTTTTCAAGGTAACAACATATATAGAATCCACTATTTGAATATTCAACTATCTTTGGACAGCAACTCAATGGTCTTGCAAATATTATATAAATTAACATACTTATCAGGAAATAGATTTCTTAGTTTCAGATGAAATCTAAAGTCTACTATAATATTGTAGTAAAGATCATCTAAATATAACCACAATTAATTCGTCAAAACCCATTTGCAAATCAGTATGTTTAGAATCCGAAAACTGCAATTCTTGCTACTTGTAAAAATCACCTAAAATCCCATACATTTTGAAAATTTGATTTCTTACTCTAAAGAAAGGTTAACGAGTCTACTTCAAATTCTTAGTTTTAATTTTCCTCAAAATTCTTCATATAGGATGCTGAAATGATTATAAAAATGGAAGGTATGCAAATTTCCAGAAACTAGCCAAAACCGTCAACCATTCCTAAGTTTGAATTTTATTAAAATAGCGAACAATATCCAAATATTATGAAATTTTTATTGTATGTTCTAGACATATACAGGATACTCATATAAAAATTTTAGCATCAGATTTCATCTAGATAAGAACAAATGATTTTTTGAAGTGAGACTAAAACTCAGGACATCGACCATAAAAACCATTCTAAGTTAATAATATCATACTTTCACACATTTAACTAACAATACATAATCTAACGACAATCAATACATAATCTAAGCATGACTATTCAATTTGTGTAGATTATCTAGCATGTAATTCTAACAAGAATAAATTAGAAAGTTAAGGAACGCTCACTCAATGGTTTTCCGAAATTGATTTCTCCTAGACTCCAATGAAACGCCCGCTCCGTGCTACACCGTGGCAAGCGTAGGAGAATAAAATAGGAGATGGAGTTAAATGGTGGAAGGTTAGTATATATATAATATATAGAGTTGGATTGGCTATTGATGAATATATGATAGTAGTTATTGGAGTATATAATTGTATGTAGATGAGTGGGGTAGTGGATGAGTGAGTGGATTAGAAAATTCGAGATAGGCGGGTTGGGGAAAATGTGTATGCAGTTGAAATTAGGGAATTAGAGTGTAGTGGTTTAAGGAGGATGAGAAAACAAGAAGACGGGAGAGTATGATAATTGAAGTGGATTTGAATGAGGTTGTATCAAAGAAGCCAAGAGAAGTTGGGAGTTATTGGGAGATGAAAAGGAGAAGAGAATTTGGAAATGGGCAGCAGAGGGGAAAAGAGAGGATATAATGTGTGTGTCTACATATATATGCATAGATATATGCATTTAAATAGGGAATAGTAAGTGAGTGTTTTGGGTGGTTAGGAGAAGTGGGGTAGTGGGGATAATGTTGTATGTGTGTGTGTATATATATGTGTGTGTGTGCGCGCGCGCAAAGGTTTTTATTTGTTCACACATGTGTACAATTATTAAAACAATGAAGTAGCATTTCTTATTAGTTAAAAGATGAATTTAATTAAAGTAGTATGAATTTTTCATTTTATCTCTGATATGTTAAAATTAAGCACAAATAAAAATAAAGATACACACTTCATTAATTTTATATATTAAAATCTAATCAACACGTGTATTAAAAGCACGTGTATTGCACATATAAACAAAAATATATTTGAGTTGGCTCAAAATAGGATGAAAATGATTTTTTAAGATAACGAAAAATATATAAACAATCAAAATATAAAATATGTAGGATATTTGCATTAAAAAATAATATGTTATGGACATTTTTCGTAACAATACAAAATATGTGCATGTTACACATGTGCTGCAAAATTGTAATAACTCAATTTTGTGGGGTGTTACAACCTATCCGTGACCAATGTTACCATGTAGTCTATTCCTTTTGTCCAGATTTCTTAACTGACCACAAGGCATGGAGCGTGTCACCCTTATGTAGTCCAATCTTTGGTTTCTTGATGTGCGTGTAGACTTATTAAACCAAATGAGATCAATTTCTCATATTCACTCATTTGATCATGGTCATGCATTTTGTAGTCTCACTCAATCAAGGTGCCCGAAGATATCACTCCTGATGTGTAAGAGGGACAAATCCTATCTAAGTCACTCACATCCCTCCGCATGATTCATAGTATGTCTAATAGTCGGCATATAATCACCTTATTACAGGCGACGTTTGGCGTTATTAAAATATATAATTTCTCATGTAAGGAACTGTAGTGACTTCAAATCAAAGGATCACGTACACCATGGTCACTGTGAGAATCGCTTATGACACTCACATAACAATCCATGCAGTGTTCTCATGGTGGGTCAGTCCAGTACATTATTACTCTGATATGTACCCATGTGAAGACTTGATATCTCATATCCATCATTCGTGAGAAATGGCCATCATTCTATCCACATACTAGTCTCTATATTTTATTATTGTCCGAATTGACAATAATACTAGATGAGCGACATTTAAGAATAGTGTCCTGATTTCAACCAATAGGATCTCATAATCAAATCATACACTTGATATCCCATGGTATTGAACCTACTATTCTAAGGACTTTATTACGTTCATGTAATCACAATAAATAACACAATAAATAAAAGGCCTTATATATGAAATAAATATCATGATACAATGTAAACTATCAAGGTCAATATAAAGCTGGTCTCTAGGGAATACCCCAACATTTTCTACATTCAAACATTATTAATCATCATACAAAGAAGAACATTTCTTTATGAAATTGTTCGATTCTTAACATGAAACTGTTAGATGTTGTATTATATATTTAGTCTCATATCGGGTTATGTATCAGTTTATTATTTGGTTCCCTCCGACATATATAGGAGACATTGTACTCAATTACAATCAGTCCATTATAGTATTCCTTTTTGTTATTCTATACATTAACATGGTATTATAGCCAAACTCTAATCCCTAACCCGAAATCCCAAATCCACTTAATCACAAAGTCCAAGTATTTCCTCTTCTTTTCTTCAACAACAAGAGCAAACAACAACAAGAAGAACACCAAAGCGGTGACCACTCTCGAACTCTGGCATCAACTACCAAGCTCCCGACGAGGCAACCTCTCCACCTCCACATCATCATCATCAACTCCGGTGAGGCAACCCCTGCACCTCCGAACTCCCGAACTCCTCAAATATGGTGACCTCTCCCGAACTCCTCAAATCTCTGAAATCCCAAATCCTACCTTGTCGTCTCCCAATCTCGACATTGTTGCACCTCCCTATTCCCCCGAAACCCATCTCACACCTAATCTTAGCGGCCACACACCTCCTACCCTAACCTTAACCCTATTTTACTTTTCTCAGTCTAAACTCATCTTGTACCAGACCCCTTAATCAAAAATCATAACCCTAACCCTATACCCTAATCTCATACCTGACCCGAACCCTATACCCAATTATGTTTCAAAAAAAAAGGAAAAAGGAAAGAAAAAAAACACCCAAACCTAAACCCACACCCGAAACCCTAACCCATTAACCATCCCAAAACCCATACTCCTAAACCTAAACCCTACCTCTCCATCCTCTTGCTCCTCTACTATTGTCAGACCGCTGATTGTCACTGCCACTACCGACCGCCAACGTCAGTAGTCATTTACAAATAAAATAAAATAAAATTTGCAGTTACTAGTCCTTTTTCGATGGAACACCAGTTTCACCAGCACATTTCTGTCTCCACTAACTTCCCCGCTGCTACCTCTTCCTCTTCACTCTCCTTCACATCCCGATCTCCATCTAGTTTTAGACATTAGTAGCGCCGCCATCATCATGATTCTGACCTTCGACCTTCTCCCAGCATCATCTCGTCTAGCTCCCTATCCCGATCCTGACAACAGTAGTATCTCCATCCTCATTTCGATCCCTACCACAACAACACCAGTCTCATTCCTCCTTGCAGCAATTCTTCCCTTAAAACCTCGGTCATGACCATTACTCCAGCATTGTCATCTCCTGCTGATTGGGTCAATCTTCAACATCACCTCGCTCAGCTGGAACTTCAGCTCTTGGGTCAGTCTGTCATTGCCGCTAGCCCCTATGACTCTATATTCTCTGTTACTCCCGATATGAATTCTTCCTGAATTTTAGATTCTAGTGCACCACACCATCTTACTAGTAATTATACACTGCTTACCACTAGCACTGCACTTTCCTCCCACTCTCCATCACTTCACACAGTCGATGGCTCACAACTTCTCACTACACACTCAGGGTCTATTAGCTTTCTCACTCTCACATTACCTTATGTTCTTTATGCTCCTCATTTATCCATGAACCTTATTTTCATTAGTGCATTGTGCGATAGTGATATTGTCATTACATTTGATTCTTTAGGTTGTTCTAATACCGATTCTCACACTGGTCAAAAACTTGATGTGAATTATTTGCAAGTGTACAAAATTGCAACAAGTAGTATAGATAAGTGAAAAGAGTATCAAACCCACAATGAATAATTATTTTATCGAGTACCGAAATTAGTAGATTAACTACTATTTGGAAAATCGAAATTCAATAAAGAAAACAACTAAATTAAATTAATCTAAAGAACTAACTAAATTAATTAAAAGGAGCGGAATATGAAATTTTGTTGTTTATTAATTACAAAACTAATTCTAGGCCTTTTGATTTTACCTAGTTAATCCTACACAATTCATAATTTCAAGTTATTTTTCCAAGTTGTAGACCAAAATCTCCAAATTATTCGATATTCCCTCTCAAGCAACATCAAAAATATTCTCAACTAATTATTTGTCATAGTTCATGCACAAATTACTAATTAAAAATTTATTAAGATCTATGGATTTCTTAACGGTAACATTAACAGCGGTTTGCTCTTCTAACGGTGTTTAATTTTATAAATAAGAAATCACAAATTACAAGTTCGGTCTCTCCATGATTTAATAAGTCATACAAAAGTTGGCCAAACAATTGTAGGGATTGAGAACAAAAATCAAACACACAACCATGGAAAAATAGAAAAATAATATGGAATTAAAATTGTGCTGTCAAAACTAGGCTACATGAAAGCCCTAGAAAAATAAAATTAGTTCATAATAAAATAGCAACTAACAAATACTGTATTGGAGTGCATAATAAAATTAAAAAGAGAGAAGAGATATAGAAAGAACTCTTTTTTGTTAAAAAAAAAATCCAAACCGAACAGCCTTGAAAAGCGAGCCGCCAGGTCAGAGCCCACGATCTACCTTTTCCTCTCTCTCTCCTCACTTCCATCCGCACACCAGCACACAGACCTAGTGCCTTTCGCTGACGTCACCGCCTGATGCTGACGTGACTGCCTCGAACGCCGTGGCGCTCAGTGACCGTCCCTTTCTCTCTCTTCATTTCTGTCTCGAACTCTGAGCTGCAACACCAAAGCCCCAAAGTCAGAAGCCCTTCTTTTGTTTCTCTGTCTTGATTTCCGAGTAGCAAAACCAACTTTCATGCCTCCTCCTCTTTTCAATTTCCATTCTCTCTCTGTTCTCCCTTTTTTTTTATTTGTCAGAGATAGTCGTCGCTCTCCTCTCTCTTTTTGCGTGTCCTTTAATTGCTTGATGGCTGCTGTATTCATAGGAATCTGAACGTGGGTATTAGGGTTTATTTTTGTAGAAAACCCCACATTTTCAGTTATTTCTTTCCTTATTTGATTTGCTTTTCTTCTTTTTCTTCTCTTTCTTTTTCTTGAAACACGTATTGCACACACACAAAAATAAAATCCGAAATAAGTTAAAATTAATTGGTTTAAATTAATTAAACTAACTAATAATCACATTAGCTCTTTTAAACCCTTTTGAAATTTGTTTATTTCATTTCATCCTCTATTGACAATTAAAATTCCAATTTTTCTTTTCATATTGCCAAATTGTAAAATTCAAGTTTCAACAAATCAATAAAAATTAATAAATCATTCTGCTTGTTTTGTTTGTTATTTTTTACTGAAAATCTTCACCTTTTGCGTCAAAAAAATCTTATTCCTTCAAAAATAATTAATTAACTAAAATCTATGGAAATAAAATAAGTTATTAACATGATAGACGAATACAAGCAATTTTTATGGGTAAATGAGTACAAATATTCATATAAAAATTAGACATATCAAATATCCCCAAACTTAAGATTTTGTTTGTCCTCGAACAAAAAGAAAACCATAAATCAAATAATAATAATCATAAGTAGGCTCAACTCATCACACCAAGAAATCTCATCATGTAAGCATCAAAATTTCAACTTAATACCTAAACAATAACAAATAAAGTCAAACCAAGCATACTCACTTTCTCCAGTGTAATTATTCCTTTATAAATCCAAACCTAATCATATTTGTCTTCCAATTAATGTAACAACTCCATCTGTGATTACTCCTTCTCACTACTACAAACCAAGTAGCAAACTAGAGTTTTTTTTTTTTTTTTTTTTTTCTTTTTTGCTGCTCTTCTCTAAGTTGTCACTTGCCTTTTGATGCGAATGAAACCATTTGTGATGAATTCACCCGGTTACTCAACAAGTCACAAACTTAGAGTGCTTTTGCATATTCATATTTTAATTTGCCGTTTGACATAAAAGTAAACATTGGTGATAAATACCCCTAGTTACCAAGCAACTCAAAACATTGGAGTAGATAGAATTTTATTCATTCATTTATTTGATCATTATCACTCTATTTACTTAAACTCTGTTTCGGACTAGATCAAAGGGGATAATCACAAGAAAAAATATCACATTTTTCTTTTATGTATAATCACATGAATGTCACAATTGTGTAAGGAATTTCGAAATTTAATAATCCTAAAGTAAATAAGTATGCTTACTATTGCTATATAAGATATTGTCTACCCTAAAAAAATTATTTCAATGCTTTAGCACAATAAAGAACTCAAAAGTGTACTAGTAAGCCTAATTGAAATTTCCTTTTGTTTTGTTTTTTTTCAAATATATATAAAATAAAAAAATAAATTTTTACCTCTTCCCCCAAAATTGAATATCACATTGTCCTCAATGGGAAAAGAAAAATAAAAAGAATGCAAAAAGTTCAGAATTTCTCCCCTGATTCGTGTTAAAATTCTGCATGTGCGACGTTCATTGTTTTAGTGATATCTGGAGCTGTAGATGTCCAAATGGAATGGTTCTTTTTATTCTGGAAAGCTAAGACAATTTTCTACGATCACTCTTTGAAACTCTTTTCAATATTCTGACTCCATCCTGCTCCAAAAAAGTCATCAATGTAGGTGTAGAAAACAGCTCCGCCCGGCGACTTCCAAAATTATGCAATCCTATAAAATAAAATCAAAAATTAAAATTAAAATAAACTAAAATAAAAATAAAATCTAAATGTAATAAAAGAAAACATGGGTTACCTCCCAAGAAGTGCTAGGTTTAAAATCATCGGCCAGACTTTCTCCAATTTGTCACTATTGTTTGGCCTTATCGATGTACAAGATTTTCTTGCCAACTTCTCCATCCATGTATGGCTTCAACCACTATCCATTGACCTTGAATGTCCCTTTTTTCTCATGATGAATTTCTATAGCTCCATATGGAAAAACTCGTGTGACAACAAATGGTCCCATCCACCTAGATCGCAATTTTCCTGGAAAAAGTCTATGTTTTGAATTGAATAACAACACCTTATCCCTTTCCTTGAATTCTCTTCTCAAAATATGCTTATCGTGCCACTGTTTAGTCTTTTCTTTATAGATCTTGGCATTTTCATAAGCATCATTGCGAAACTCTTCCATCTCATTTAGTTGCAACATTCTCTTTTCACCTGTATTTTTCTTGTCAAAATTAAGTGTATTTATTGCCCAATAAGCGCGATGCTCAAGTTCCACCAGTAAGTGACATGCTTTACCATACACCAATTTATATGGGGACATTCCAATTGGTGTTTTAAATGCCAACCTATATGCCCAAAATGCATCATCTAATTTTCTTTCCCAATCCGTTCGTGACATATTCACCGTCTTCTCAAGTATATGCTTCAACTCTCGATTTGAAACCTCCACTTGACCACTTGTTTGAGGGTGATATGGTGTTTCCACATGATGAGTAACTTCATACTTAGCAAGTAAAGCATCAAATTGACGGTTGCATAAATATTTTCCTCCATCGCTAATAATTGCCCTTGGAGCTCCAAATCGCGAAAAGATATTTTTCCTAATGAAGTTCACCACCACACTTGCATCATTGGTTGGTAAGGCAGCCGCTTCCACCCACTTGGAGACATAATCTACAGCAACCAAAATATATTTATTAGAAAATGAAGATGAAAAAGGACCCATAAAATCTATCCCCTAAACATCAAATAATTCAATCACTAAGATATTATATAGGGGCATCTCACGTTTCCTAGAAATATTTCCCACCCTTTGACAATGATCACATAATTTAACAAAATTAAAAGCATCCTTAAAAATTGATGGCCAATAAAATCCTGATTGTAAAATTTTTACTGCTGTTTTTGCTCCACTAAAATGGCCGCCAATTTCGAATGTGTGGCAATGTTTGAGTATGCTCTCCATATCCTCTTCAGGTACACATCTTTTTATTACTTGATTTGCACAATGGCGAAATAGAAATGGTTCCTCCCAAAAATAATATTTTAAGTTAGAGAAAAAATTCTTCTTTTGTTGATAAGTAATTTCAGGAGGTAGAACTTTTTATATCAAGTAGTTAACTATATCGACATACCATGGAGGAGTTTGTATCATCATTAAATACTCATCTGGAAATTCTTCATTGATTGGTGTAACCGGCAATTTTTTTCCATCTTTAGGCTCAATGCAAGATAAATGATCAGCCATCACATTTTTCACACCCTTCTTGTCCTTGATTTCCGCGTCGAACTCTTGTAAAAGTAAAATCCAGCAAAGCAATCTTGGTTTGGCTTCCTTCTTTGCAAGCAAGTATTTGAGAGCTGAATGATCCGTGTACACAACCACCTTTGAACCTATCAAATAAGATCAAAATTTGTCGAAAGCAAATACAACAGCTAATAATTCTTTTTCAGTAGTAGCATAATTAAGCCGTGCTTCTGTCAAAGTTCTACTTGCATAATAAATTGTGTGAAAATTTTTGTTTTTTCTTTGCCCTAAAACAACCCCTATTGCTACATCACTAGCATCACACATTAATTCAAAAGGCAAATTCCAATCTGGTACAATAATTATAGGTGCTGAAATCAATTTCTGTTTCAATGTTTCAAAGGCATGCAAGCAGTCGTGAGAAAAATCAAAATCTGTATCTTTATTCAAAGATTACAAAGAGATTTAGCGATTAAAGAAAAATCTTTTATAAATCATCGATAAAATCCTGCATGACCCAAGAAACTTCTCACTCCTTTGACATTAGTTGGTGGAGGTAGTTTTTCAATGACATCTATTTTAGTACGATCCATTTCAATTCCTTTAATGGAAACTTTGTGTCCTAGCACAATCCCTTCTTCCAACATAAAATGACATTTCTCCCAATTCAAAACCAGATTTGTTTCCTTGCAACGATGCAAAATCAAATCTAAGTTAGATAAACAATTATCAAATGAATAACCAAAAACTGAAAAAATCATCCATAAAAATTTCAGTAACTTCTCAACCATATCTGAAAAAAATTGACATCATGCAGCGTTGAAATGTGGCGGGGGCATTCCAAAGACCAAAAGGCATCCTTCTATATGCTAAAGTTCCATATGGGCAAGTAAATGTTGTCTTCTGTTGCTTTGGCGATTTGATTGTATCCCGAATACCCATCAAGAAAACAATAGTATGAGTGGCCTGTAAGTCTTTCTAGCATTTGGTCAATGAAGGGTAGTGGAAAATGATCCTTTCTAGTTGCATTGTTTAGTCTTCGATAATCTATGCACACTCATCATCCCGTAACTGTTCTTGTTGGTATTAGCTCATTATTGTCATTCTTTACTACAGTTATTTTTCCTTTCTTTGACACAACATGTATAGGACTTACCCATGCACTATTTGAAATTGGATAAATGATACCTGCATCTAAAAGCTTCAAGACCTCCTTATGCACCACTTCTTGCATTGATGGATTTAATCTTCGTTGTGGCTGCACTATAGGCTTAAAATCATCCTCCATTAAAATTTTATGCATTCATATTGAAGGACTAATCCCCTTTATATCAGAAATATTCCATCCCAAGGTTGTATTTTGTTCTCTCAAAACTCTCAACAACTTCTCCTCTTCAAAATTATTCAAAGAATCATTAATAATAACAGGAAAAGAGGAGTTTTCGCCTAGAAATGCGTTCCTCAAACTAAATGGGAGTTGTTTAAGCTCGAGTTGTTGTGGTGAAGGGGAAATGAATGGTGTATCTCCCAAATATTGGTCACATTCCAAGATCTCTTCATTTTCTGATTCAAGTTATTCTGAAGTTGTTAAGCATTCTTCTAACGGTAATTTAGAAATTTCATCCCAATGTGTCTCTTCCATGACTTCGTTTACTTGAAAGCATGAATGAACTTCTGAGGGAAGCTCCATGGATTTAAATGCATCAAAAGTCACTCTCTCGTTGTCAACCCTTAGAATAAGTTTTCCTTATTGCACATCAATCAATGTTCTCCCTGTGGCAAGAAAAGGTCTCCCCAAAATCAAAGGAATTTGTTCATCTTCCTCCATGTCAAGCACAATAAAATCTGCGGAAAATATGAACTTGTCTACTTTCACCAAAACATCTTCAATGATCCCTCTTTGGTATTTGATAGATCTGTCAGCCAATTGCTAGAAAATTGTGGTAGGCTTTACTTCTCTAATACCTAATTTCCTGAAAACAGAATATGGCATAAGATTAATACTTTCTCCTATATCACATAGTGCTTTATGAAAAGAAGAATTTTCAATAGTGCAAGGAATTATAAAACTCCCTGGATCTCTAAGTTTAGGCGGCAACTTCTTTTGTAAAATTGCACTACTTTCTTCTGTTAACATCACCATCTCATGTTCGTCCAGCTTCCTCTTGTTTGATCAAATATCCTTAAAAAATTTAGCATATTTAGGCATTTGTTCTAAAGCTTCAATAAGAGGAATATTAATATGCAATTGTTTGAAAATATTCAAAAATTTTGAAAACTGATTATCACGCATGTTCTTTTTGTGGAAAAGGAATAGGTGGATCATAAGGAGACTTAGGATAAGTCTCAGAATTAAACTTCCCTGAACTTATTTGGCTTGAGACTGCTTCGTGCTGTATTTCTTCCTCCACACTTTGCTCGTTCTCATTTTGCTTTTCAACCACATTTTGTTCGGCATTTTTGGTTTGTGGCAGCTCAATTGTTGTCCCACTTCTAAGTATTATTGTTTTGACATGCTCCTTGGCATAGACCACTGTGTTACTAGGTAGTGTTCCTGCCGTTCTTTCGTTAAGAATATTTGAAATTTGACCAATTTGAACCTCAAGATTGCGAATTAAAGCTAAAGTTGAAGTTGCAACATTTTGGATTGCCAAATCTGTCTTCTGCATGTGTTGCATGAACATCTCTTCAAGTGTCGGCTTCTTTTCTTGTTGTTGAAAATTTTGTTATGGTCTAGCTCCTCCTTGATTATTGCTCCTAGAAAATTTGGGGTGATTTCTCCATCCTGGATTGTATGTGTTTGCATAAGGGTTGTTTTGCCTTTGAAAGTTTGACACAAAATTTGCTTGTTCGGCATTTGATGGAGCAAAAGGGTTCCCTACTTGGCAATCTGCACTTGAGTGATTTCCTGCACAATGATCACAAATAATATTAGTTTGAATAGAATTAATATTCATATTACCTAATTGTTTAAATAAAGTAGCAATTTGTTCTGTTAAAGTAGTAATAGGATCAAGTTTAAAAACTCTAGCCAGTTTTCTTGGCATTATTCTCTTTGAAGACCACTGGTAATTATTTAATGTCATCTCCTCTAAAAGTTCATAGGCTGCTTCGTAAGTTTTGCTCATTAGTGCACCTCCAGCTGCTGCATCTACCATTGATCGATTTATAGCTCCCAAACCGTTATATAATGTTTGCACTTGTAGCCACTTTGGAAGTTCATGCTGAGGACACTTTCTCAATAGCTCTTTGTACCTCTCCCATGCATCATATAATGACTCGGTCACGAATTGAGTGAATGTGGTGATGTCATTCCTTAACTTTGTTGTTTTTGCTGGGGAAAAATATTTTGCCATAAATTTTTGTGCCAAACCCTCCCAAGTTGTGATGACTCCTGGCGGTAAAGAATTCAACCAAGCTTTTGCCTTATCTTTGAGTGAAAAAGGAAAGAGTCTCAGTCGTATAGCATAATTGGAAACACCATTGTGTTTGAAGGTATCACATATTTCGAGAAAGTTTGCAATGTGAACATTTCGGTCATCATGTGATAGTCCTCTAAATTGAACTGTCTGTTGAATCATCTGAATAATGGATGGTTTAATTTCAAAATTGTTTGCTTCAATCGCAGGCCTTTTTATGCTTGATATTGCTCTATTGACTGAGCATTGCATAATCCCTCAAAGCTTTGTTCTCCTCTTTGTTCGCCATGGATAAAGAGGATGTGGTGTTTTCTTTCTTCTTCTTTCAGATCTGACGTAGAGTTCTCTCAATCTCTGGGTCAAAAGTGTAGGCTCCAATAGTTTAGATCTGGGCATACACTCCTAAGTTCTGAAAAAAATAAAGAAAAATAAGTCAAAAGAGAATAAAGAGGTAAAATACGATTAAATCTAAAATAAAAAATCCAAACTAGTAACAGTCTAGAATTTTTCAATATCATTAAAAGAATAATTAATCCTCAGCAACGCCGCAAAAAATTTGATGTGAATTATTTGCAAGTGTACAAAATCGCAACAAGTAGTATAGATAATTGAAAAGAATGTCGAACCCACAAGGACTAATTATTTTATCGAGTACCGAAATTACTAGATTAACTACTATTTGGAAAATAAAAATTCAATAAAGAAAACAACTAAATTAAATTAATCTAAAGAACTAACTAAATTAATTAAAATGAGCAGAATCTGAAATTTTGTTGTTTATTAATTGCAAAACTAATTCTAGGGCTTTTGATTTCACCTAGTTAATCCCACACAATTCATAATTTCATATGAATAAAAAAAATATTATTTTTCCAAGTTGTAGACCAAAATCCCCAAATTATTTAACATTCTCTCTCAAGAAATATAAGAAATATCCTCAACTAATTATTTGTCATAGTTCATGCACAAATCACTAATTGAAAATTCATTAAGATCTATGGATTTCTTAACGGTCACATTAACAGCGGTTCGCTCTTGTAACGGTTTAATTTTATAAATTCGAAATCACAAATTACCAGTTCGATCACTCCATGATTTAATAAGTCTTACAAAAGTTGGCCAAACAATTATAAGCATTAAGAACAAAAATCAAACACACAACCATGGAAAAATAGAAAAATAATATGTAATTAAAATTGTGTTATCAAAACTAGGCTACATCAATGCCCTAGAAAAATAAAATTGGTTCATAATAAATTGCAACGAACAAATATTGTCTTGGATTGCATAATAAATTTAGAAAAAGAGAAGAGATACAGAAAGAACTCTATTTTGTTAAAAAAATCCAAACCGAACAACCTCGAAAAGCGAGCTGCCAAGTTAGAGCCCAAGATCTGCCTTTTCCTCTCTCTCTCTCCTCACTTCGATCTGCACGCCAGCACACAGACCCAGTGCATTTTGCTGACGTGACTGCCTGATGCTGACGTGGCTGCCTCGAACGCCATGGCGCCCAGTGACCGTCTCTTTCTCTCCTCGTTTATGTCTCGAACTCTGAGCTGCAACACCAAAGCCCCAAAGTCAGAATCCCTTCCTTTGTTTCTCTGTCTTGATTTCCGAGTAGCAAAACCAACTTTCATGCCTCCTCCTCTTTTCGATTTCTGTTCTCCCCCTTTTTTTTATTTGTTAGAGATAGTCGTCGCTCTCCTCACTCCTTTTGCGTGTCCTTTAATTGATTGGTGGCTGCTATATTTATAGGAATCTGAACGTGGGTATTAGGATTTATTTTTGTAGAAAACTCCACATCTTCATTTATTTCTTTCCTTATTTAATTTGCACTTTATTTCTTGCTTCTTTTTCTTCTCTTTCTTTTTCTTGAAACACGTGCTGCACACATACAAAAATAAAATCAGAATTAAATTAAAATTAATTGGATTAAATTAATTAAACTAACTAATAAGCACATTAGCTCTTTTAAACCCTTTTAAAAAAAATTTACTTCATTTTAACCCTCTATTGACAATTAAAATTCCTATTTTGCTTTTCATATTGCCAAATTGTAAAATTCAAGTTTCAACAAATCAATAAAAATTAATAAATCATTCTGCTTGTTTTTGTTTGTTAATTTTTACTGAAAATCTTCACATTTTGCACAAAAAAATCTTATTCCTTCAAAAATAATTAATTAACTGAAATCTATGCAAATAAGATAAATTATTAACATGATAGACGAATACAAGCAATTTTTATGGGTAAATGAGTACAAATATTTATATAAAAATTAGACACATCAATCACCCACCTCTAATCGATTCCGAGTTTGATTGCTTCTAGGCTCCATTGAAAATCTCTAGCACAACACATAACATACATTATTACTATCATCTTATACTAGGGTTATCTTGTGCAAATTGCACAAACTAAAATATTTTTAAAAACTCATAAAATTATATGGAACTTAAACAATACAATGATGATATACACTGTGTCTTTTTTTTTCCAGTTTATCTTATTTAATAACATGTGCTACTTTTGTTTGGAAAACCCAAATAATGATATTTTTATCTATTTCGGTCATATTTTTTGAAACCACTAAGGGAGATTATCATCAGTTCATATTCTTTTATTATCATGTACATGCACAGTAACTTTAGTTCTTAAACAAAAACATAAAATTCATTAAAGAACGGAGGTGAACCTATTCAACACCGACACAACACTAAGACATAGTTAAACCCTAGATCCCTAAATTTAGAGATGCCCCTTAACTATTTCGATCACAATATAATTAAAAGATGAAAAATATACAAATTAACAAATTCATATTTTCAAATCAACCAATATCATTATTTATTTCTAAAGCAAAGAAAAAAAGTCGAATAATTACCGAAGTTGAGCTTACAATGCAGTAATAGGTGGGGATGTGGCTTCTCAACTGCCTTCTTGGACTCCTACTTGATTTACTCTGCTATCTCTTTCTCCACAGTGTGCTTCTCAACTGCCTTCCCTCTCAAATCAAGCCTTCCATCTTAAATCATTCCCTCTCAAATGAAACATAATCAACATCAAAAGGTGAGCGGTTGTTTTTATTATTATTTTATTTTATTTTATTTTGTAAATTGACTGCACGTGTTTGTACATGTTCGTTTCTTCTTCTATTTTTCTCATGTGTTAGCACGTGCTAGTTTTCTACTTTTTCTCTCATTGCGCTATTTTAATAGAGGAAGGACTCTCTCCCCTAATAGTATTATATATAATAGTATGCATAATTTTAACAATATTTGATCGGACGAGTATATATATCTTCATAGTTTATCAAGTAAGAATCCAATAAAGTAATTATACCATAGATCAATGTAGAGTAGAAAAAATACTGAGATTGCAGCAAAAGAAAGCAACTTTAATCAAAATTGAAGTAAAACAGTAAAGCAACTTCAATCAAGATATAGGTTTCCTTATCGGAAACACCCTCAATAAACTTTGGTAATGTGCTAATGCTAGTCAGAAAAAGTAGAAACATATGTATCGTTTTGAGCTTAAGAGACTTACATCAATCCTTTTAATACAATGCGCATGATGAAGCAGCCCTTTCTGCACGCTTACATAATGGCAACATATGCTTGCCATAAAACTGGAGCATGGATGAAAAGATATAGTATAGGGAAAAGTTCATCAGTATTGAGAAAACACTACAGAGGAAACCATCGAACACGAAAAACATAATTGCTAAGTAGTAGACTTTTACCTTCTATATCCACATTCGTCAGCCATCCAAAATCTGTCGGCAAGACAACACCTGAAAGAAGATAATTTGAATGACTAAATTGAATCAAAATAATGCCAAATAATTATAAAAGTCTTTTCAGCATTTTCACAAACACCTCGTGTGCACCACAAATGAGAAAATAATTGTAATCAAGATAATCTTGAACCCAAATTTGAACCTTCCCACATCTATAAGCATCTTTCCTAACCCTATATTTCGAAGATTGGTGTATAAATCCCTTATCAAATTCAAATTTAAAACACACCCACTTGAGTTCCATATGCCCCCACCACACAGCAAGCTCCTACAACTAACATAGACATTACTCTTAGATTCATCAAATATTTTCATCTCATCTCATATTCAGCAAGCTCCTACAACTAACATAGACATTACTATTAGATTCATCAAATATTTTCATCTCATCTCATATTCTCAATATTCTAAAAAATATATAATCTAAAATAAGAGAGGATCTTACTACTTCCTGTGTAGCGCCCCGAATTTTTAATATGATATCTTATAAATACGTGACACAATTTCCAGCATCAACTTCAATTGCAACAGTAAATATAGCCAAAAATACAGATAATTTTTATTTCAACTTTTATTACAACAATTATTTACAAATACAATGGAATACAAAACACCTTGAATTACAAACCTTTTCTTTACAACACATTCTTTTACAAAATTACACAAGCTCTATTATCTTTCTAGCAGAAGCATCCAAATCCAAGCTATAAGCACCTACCTGAAAAACATGAGGCTAGAGATAATCCTAACCCCCAAAACTATAGGGGTCAGCCATAACGGTGTGAGAGACATAAGAGAAAACAACATAAATAAATCATAAAATATAGAGTTATCAACAATATGTATTATTGCCATGGATAAATGAAATGAGAAATAACAATAAGTAAAGCATGAAAACATCAAGAAAAATAAGATAGTATTAAGTAATACATGAAATCATCAAGTGAATCTAGCCTAAGTGTCTAGTGTAGGAAAAACAGGAAAACACAAGCATGAAACCAAGTCAAGAAAATACAATCTCTATATGCTGACTCTCTAATGCATACTTGTCAGATTCTATATATTCCATAGTACATAGGTCCGGTGCAAGCCCTTATCGATCTTCACTTTATAAGGTTAAACCCCTCGTTATGTAACTAATCCTACTACGGTGATGGAAAACAAGATCCAGAATACTCCGTGAATAGGCACCACAGTCCTTGACGCGCAAGTATCATGTAAGAATAGCTCAAAAACCGAAGAATCACCTCCCAACCGTGTACCCCACGAATAGGCTTGCGAGGCCCTCGACGTGCAGATACACCAGGTACATTCCGTGAATAGGCCCGCCGACCCTCGACATGCGAATGCACCCTGCATGCTCCGTGAATAGGCTTGCAATCTCCTCGACATGCGAACATACAAATGTCCTCTCGAGACAGGACAACAAACAGTCCTGGAACGCATCCGTTGGACTAACAAAACCAAGAGCATATACTTACGTTTCCCAAGTTCCATCACATCTACACTGGTGTCTATCCTTAAGTTGGTTATTATTAAAACACAAAATCTCCATCTCTAGAGTTAGTGTATCCTGCCGGACTTAAATACTCAACAACAACCCCAAGACCCAACTGGTCTAAATCAAAAAATCTCAACTGCCGGTTCACAGGACTCCCACTCAACTCCTAGAGATATCATCAAGTCCAAAACTTAAAAATCCATTGTCAAAACGATCATATGAAGAAACTTCTCCAATCAACAAAACCCAAATCTTTTATAAAATTCCAGAATCAAAACCCAACAATAAAATATCTTGAAAACATATGTTCTATAGAAAGGATAATATTTAGAATAGTAAGTTATAAATCCAAAAACTTTTAAAGAGTCATTCATTTAAAGAACATCAGGATAACTCAACAAAACATCAGTAACAGTCGACTGTAAACCGGAGTCGGTCGACTGTCCAGAGCGAAAAACCAACACTTCAAGAAATAAAAATCTAAGTAGTAGCAGTCGATTGTAAAAAAGTCATCGGTCGACTGTCCAGAGTGAAAGCCCAGCACATCAAGAAAATAATTCTAAGTAATGGAAGTCGACTGTAAAAAGTCATCGGTCGACTGTCCAGAGTGAAAATCCAAAACTTCGAGAAATTAATTCTAAGTAATGGCAGTCGACTGTAAAAGTCATCGGTCGACTGTCCAGAGTGAAAATCCAAAACTTTGAGAAAACACCAAAACAGAGTAGAGTCAGTCGACTGTAAAAATGGGTCAGTCGACTGTTCCGCACGAAATTTCAAGAAAACGAGAAAACACAGCAGCCAGGTAGCGACGGTTGACTTTCGATAGTGATCGGGCGACTGTTAATCCTACAGACTACAGTTTTAGTTTGTGCACATTTCAACCGATACGGAGTTTTACTTTATAAAAACCAAATCTGTAAAGGGTATAATTCTGATATGTTCAAATACGACTTATAGAGTATATAAGAGTCCACAAAACCAATCAAAACCACTTTGAATTGATAAAATAGCTTTCTGATGAATTCCTTCAAATTGAAATATGAATATGTGCATATGTCAAAATAAAGTTTTCTAAGAATCAATCATACATCAGAAGACCTTCGTATTATATTCCAAACCATATTAATATCAAAATAAGTTAAGATATAGTCAAATCCTTCGAAAACACATAAAGAATCAATTTCTTCAAAAACAATGAAATACGATATTCATGTAAACTGGTTGTGCATGTTCGTGCACCAAAGAAAACTTCACAAGTCCACCGATTATAAATAACAACATATTCAGATTTAATCTTAGTATTTGAGAAATCCAATTTCAAATAAAACCATTCACAAATCACAAAATCCTCAATTTAGTTATATTACATCAATCCAATTCAATTTATTCCAAATCCAATTCTCAAGACAAGATCTCTTAATTCATTAGTCCTCCTCAAAACTTTCTCAACTAAATCACCATTATTAACTCATGAATCATAAATAAATTTAACATTAACATGATCAAGTTGCACTCATCCAACCTCATAAATAGTCAAAATCTCTTCTTTAATCAATCTAGGCATAACATTTCTCCATACTCAAACAAATCAGCATTAACCCAAAAGAAATATCTTACTCATGATTTATATCAGATTATTTAACAATCTCAAATCATCCACATGCAAATTCTACTCATAAATAACTTAGGGTTTCATAAAAGATCCAATTTTAATTCATCAATTCATCCAATCCATCATATATATATATTCATACCAAACCCTAGCAAGCTTTCTAATAGATGAAACACCACATAAAATATTCAAAGAACAAAACAAAACAATTATATTACTCACCTTGTTGAAAGAATCGAACGAACACGAATAGAAAGTAAGAAAAGCCCCTCCTTAGCAAGAAATCCAAGATCTTCTCTTTAGAACTCCAAAATAATAAGAAATAAAAAATCTCCTGTATTGTGCAGCGAGATGACGGCTGCACTACACCCTAAATAGGCCGGGATTAAAGATTCTAGGGTTTTTGAGTACATTTGCAAAATACTTCCTTTCAAAATATACCTTTACATAAATAGGTCCCCATACTAGAAAATTAGTTAAAACCAATTTAATCCAGTTCAAAAATCAAAAAGACCCCCACTAGCATCAACCGGCACTGTTTGAGAAACCCAGAAAATGAATTTACACTTTTACCCCTCAAAATGACAATTTTGCAAAAAATTCATCTTTTATCGAAACTTGTAAAATAAATCAAATTCCTCTAAACAAAAAGTAAACTTTTTAACTCTGAGTTGACTAGGTATTATACCCAGCCCAAAAATTTGAAAATCTGCAGTTTTCACTCCAATTGATAATTTTGCAAAAAATCCTTCTTTTCGTAATATTTGCAAATAGGTCTAATAAATATCAAAAAAATTCAAAAAAATTCACAAATAATATCTAATAATAAATAATGATTTTTCAAAAAATAATTTTTGACATTATGAACTTTCCAAAAAAATATTTGCACGTGTTTTGCACGTGTAAAAAGATAATTTTTCAGAAAATATTTATTAAATCCTCAAAAATCATTTTAATTCATTTATAAATTTTAAAAATAATATTTAAAAATACGGGGTACTACATCCTGAATACCTTAATCTCGACGAGGATTTGGGGTATGGCATACGGCTACTGCTTGGATTTGGGCGGACTAGCGAACGGCGAACGATTACGGTGAGTTTTGGGCTAAGGACGACAGCGAGGATAGGTGAATGGGGATGACTTGTATTTGGGTGGACTAGTGGACGGCGAACGGCGACGGTTTGGATTGGGGCGGATTTGAGAACGGAGAACGGTGAAGGGTGGGTTTTGGGCGAGGATGAGTTGGGGGGGATTTGGGGAGAGGAAGAGTTTTTTTGTGTTTTGTATATTTTTTAATTTTGTTTTATTAAGTTAAAGGTGTGGTATGCACGTGGTAAGATAAGTTTGAACTCCTACTTTTGCTCTCCTTTCTCTATTTCAAAATAGAGAATTGATGGAGGGGGTAGTCCTGTTAGCTTAAGATGTAATATAATTCTAATAATCTATAACCCATAAAACGGAATAGGATTTCTATCTTTACCTTAAGAAAACTCAACTCCAAACACTACAACTAGCTCGCTCGCTCTCTCTCAAACTCAACTCCAAACACTCCAACTAGCTCGCGCGCATGCTCTCTCTCTCTCTCTCTCTCGTTGAAAGTATGTTTCCAATGTGGGGAAATCTGGTTGGCCTGAGGGCTTTTTATAGTCAGATGAGTGGGGAGTTGGCTGATTTAATGAGGGGATGTGAAGGGCCAGATGTGGAGTTGAAAATTAGGGAAAGTGGGCAGGTGAAGAGTTGTAAGCATGGGTTGAAAATGAAGGAGTTGTTGGCTAAATGTGGGGAGATGAAGAGTGGAAAATTGAGAGCTAATCTCAAGGGAGAAATGAGCTGAAATTGAGGGGGAAATGGGGTGTCTGCAGCAGTTTGAAATAGAGAAGGTGAGGGGGGGTTTGGGTCGGGTTTCGAAGTGGCATTTTGGTTGTGTGTTACACTAATGGTGGTGATTCGTGCAACGGGAGCATAAGTAGCAAAATAATTGATACCTTCATTTTTGCTACCATCCTAGCTTTAAACTTATCAATTGTGCCATCAACATTCATTTTCTTTTTGAATATCCATATACGACAAATAGGTTTGGAACCAGGTGGCAAATCAGCAAGTATCCAGGTATTGTTACCGATAATAGAACCCATCTCATCATCAATTGCCTCCTTATAAAAGGCAAATATCCAGAGACTTTAGCCTCCTCAAATGTTAAAGGGCCAGATTCCACACTGAAATCAGGAGGCCCGAGGTGAAAGGGCCAAATAATTATTTTTGGAAAATCCCTAATAATAATATAAATTTTTACACGCAAAATACGTATCTATATTTACAAGAAAAATACAAATTTGGGAGGTTTCTAAAATTACAAAAAATTCGGGGACCTAAAGCGATCGCCTCACCGGCCTCAAGGTGAGGGCCGGCCGTCACTGAAATCATAGTTTGCTTAAAATGAGATTCCCTAGTTCTTTCTAGTAGGTAAACCACAAAATCCGGGCCGAAAGTTTTTCCAACCCTTGGCCACTTACTCCTCCCATGTTCAATAGGTTTATTAGGTTTCACTTTCTTCTTTGGAATCCAAAGTTGTCGGTTCATCCCTTCGATGGATAGTTGTGAACCTATTTTCATAAGGTATAGCATCACGTGACTCAATGATGGTATGTACCCCCACTGAATTATTAGGTTCAATTACCAGAAACCGATCCGGTTTGCTGTGGAAAGCATAACCAAGGAAAAATACATTCAATTTCTTTTGCACTTAACTTTTTGCTTTTAGCGTCAGGCAATCTAAGAACACTTGCTCTACAACCCCAAGTTTTTAAATAACTTGAGCAACCCCAAGTTTTAAAATAACTTTAAGTTCGGTTTCTTATTTTTCCATAGTTTATAAAGAGTAATATTATTTGATATAGCTAAAAATAGGATTAAATCGGGACCGTTCAATTTGGGCACGAATCCTAAAGCTCTCAGGGGTAATACGGTAATTTCACGTACATACGGGTCTGAAATGCAAATTGGGTCTTTCTTTGAAGCCCAGTAACTCATAAACGGATCTGTCCTACTGGGTACGGGTCCCAACCCGTTACAAACCAGTTCAGAAGGATAAAGAAGAATTCAGATTCATATTTATCCCTAAGAGGTGATTTTAACCACTTCTATCCATCCACACCGGAAAGTAGAGATTTGTTCTTATCTCAAAACGGATCCTAAGGCAACTATAAATACCCCCCTACCCCCCCCCCCCCAACAAGGTAATCAATCTTTTTCCACATAAAGCTCTTTCATAATCTTCCTAATTACTGACAATAGCGTTGGAGGTTGCGTCGCCGGGATCCATCCCGGTGTATCGCACTTTTTGCAGGTCAACGGCAGCGGCAAGAAAACAATCAAAATGTCGGTGAAAGTTAACAGGTTTGCTTTTACTGTTTCCAAAAGAATTCACAAATTCATTTGTTTGCTCCCACACCAAAATCAGCAGCAACAGATTGGCGCCGTCTGTGAGAACCGAAAATGCAATCCAACCTAACTTCATCAGCGAGAGTAGTTTCAAGCCATGCATCCAAAAGAGAAGGGGAAGGCAGCGGTCTCCAGCCGAATAACCACTCCTCTTCTTCCTCCTCCTCCTCCAGTTCAAGATGTTATTCTTCAACAGCCTCTTCCTCAACAGGCTCCTCCAGGATCTCAGGGGGCTGCCCAGGGGGTCTCCCATTGGAGTCGTCCAAAGCAATATCCTCTTTCTGACCATGTTGCGGTCCCCAATCCTTCAGTGGACTCTATGGCTTCTCAAAGCCCTCCCGAGCGAGATCTCCATCAAGTAATTGTCAACCACCAAAGGGGGTCGACCTCTGAACTCGCCTGAATGGATGGTGAGCCCTTGGGGGAGTCCATCAACCTGAGAACCCAGGGGTCTCAAGAGTTCGGACCCCCCGCAGACCGAGGACTAGAAGATCCCCTCTCCATAGGAGGCGAAGAGAATCCCCTCAACATCATCGGTGGAGAAGTCATACTCTAGTAAACCGAGCCACACATAGGGACTGCCAAGCAGGAGAGGCACCAGTCACAAGGACGGAGTTCCAGGATTTTCAAAAAGCCATTCTGCGGGCCCTCAATGTTGCTCCCAACCACGAGCAACGGGCACCTAGTCCTCAACCTGCCCCAAGCCATCACCACCGCACTCCTAGTCCTCTTTAGCATGGGAAAGAGTCTAGGGGCTCGGCAAGATATGAACGAAGGGAAGACTCAGTCTACCACCATCTCCACGAAATGGAGAGGGGCCTTGGCCGACTTGACAGAGAAGAGGAACAATGGACGATGAATTTCTGCCCGAGCAAGCCTCCATTCTCCCGGGCCATCATGGAAGCCCCAGTCCCGAAAAACTTCAAGCCCCCTAACTTTGAGTCATACAACGGGGAGTTGGACCCCACCGACCACATCGAGATTTTTAAAACTCTCATGATGATTTACCATGCTTCAGATGCGCTCCTTTGCAAAACCTTTATTGTCACGCTGAAGGGGTCTGCGAGAGAAT
Source organism: Hemerocallis citrina (assembly GCA_017893485.1). Classification (NCBI taxonomy): domain Eukaryota; kingdom Viridiplantae; phylum Streptophyta; class Magnoliopsida; order Asparagales; family Asphodelaceae; genus Hemerocallis; species Hemerocallis citrina. The sequence continues at coordinate 280,531,494 of CM030362.1, forward strand.
GGTACTCTCGACTCGCCCTGGCCTCCATCTTCTCGTTCGAACAGTTCGAAGGGCTCTTCCTTACTCATTTTGTGAGTAGCCATCGGACTGAGAAAACAAGTGTATCTTTGGTGACCCACAACCAAAGAAAGGGTGAATGCCTAAGAGATTACGTTCGGCGCTTCACCGCCGAAGCCCGGTCTATTGCCTCCCTCAACTAATCAGTAGCCTCTGCGTCATTCGGGCACAACGTCACTAACGCCGACCTCAAGGCGTCCCTTGCCAAGAAGCCTCCTCGGGACTTCTCAGAACTTCTGCTTAGGAGTGAGAAGTACATCCGAGTGGAAGAGGCTCTCAACCCCCCCCGTCTTGAGGAACCATCTTCCGGGAACAAACGGAAGAATACAAGCGAAGAAGGGTCCCAAAATTTCCAGAGGGACGACAATGGCCAATGCCGCCCAGCTCCTAATTTTGAGAAGTTCACCCCCCTCGATGCTAGTATATCAGCAGTTCTTATGGATGTGAACAAGGAAGGGCTACTCCGCGCATTCCCTAGAATGAATACCCCTGATAAGAAAAGAAACATGAATAAGTGGTGCCGCTTTCACAGGGACCACGGCCACGACACGGATGATTGTCGGACTCTTAAAGAAGAGATCGAAGAACTCATACAGCGGAGATACCTGGCAAAGTTCGTCTAAAGAGACGGGGCTGATCCACCACCCCGAGGAGCCTACAAGCAAACAGAGAGGTCCACCGAGTTCCAAGATTCCGAACCTGGGGCCGTCCTCCACCTTATCCATAGAGGTCCAATAGGGGGAGAACCAAACTCCTCCCAAGAGGCCCTCACCCTATCGTAGAAGTAGGTTTTTAGTTTTCAATAAGGTCGATGCTTGTAACACGGCCAAAAAGCATGTAATAATAGCTCGCCCAATTGAAGCGGCCACTTAGTTCATCTTAATAAAACCCAGCTTTTTCTATTGAAAATTATTGCACTTGCCTCACTTCTATCTCTCTGAGTCACATCTACGACTCGTCAAACGGTAAGTTCGGAGCCCAGCTTGTCCTACAGAGTTGCTCCCATAACTTACTAAGCTCAAAAGACAATTTGGGAGTCCAACACTTGGTTCGACGTTGCTTTAGCCGCTTGCAAACAAGCAAGTGCGGAGCAGCTCACCATTCAGAATTGCTCCTACAATCCGTTGACTCTCTTAACAACAAGTTCGGAGTCCAATACTTGGTTCGACTTTGCCTTAGCCGCTTGCAAACAAGCAAGTGTGGGGCAGCGCACCATTCGGAATTGCTCCCACAACTGTTGAACTTCTTCTCAACAAGTACGGAGCACAACTCTCCCCTAGAGTTGCTCCTAAACTTGTCTCCCAAACGGCTCTTTCCTAGAGCCAAGCTCTCTGCTATACTCGCCTCTAGAGCGAACCTTTTCTCAACAAGTTCAGAGCTAAAACTCTTCCCTAGAGTTGCTCCTCAAACTTGTCTCCCAAACGGCTCTCTCCTAGAGCCAAGCTCTCCGCTCCGCTCGCCCCCAGGGCGGACCTCTTCTCAACGAGTTCGGAGAACAACTCTTTTCTAGAGTTGCTCCTCAAACTCGTCCCCCAAACAACTCTCTTAGAGCCTGGTGAAGCTCTATGTCCCGTTCACCTCCAAAACGGACCTCTTCTCAATGAGTTCGGGGCAAAATTCTCCCCTAGAGTTTCTCCTCAAACTCGTCCCCCAAACGGCACTCTTTTAGAACCTAGCGAAGCTCTTCACTCCGCTCACCTTTAGGACGGACCTCTTCTCAACGAGTTTGGAGCACAACTCTCCCATAGAATTGCTCCTCAAACTCGTCCCCCAAACGGCTCTCTCTTAGAGCATGGTGAAGCTCTTCACTCTGCTCGCCTTCCGAGCAGCCTTCTTCTCAACGAGTTCGAAACACAACTACTTCTCTAGAGTTGCTCCTCAAACTTGTCCCCCAAACGGCTCTCTCCTAGAGCCATGCTCTCCGCTCCGCTCGCCTCCAGAGCGGACCTCTTCTCAACAAGTTCGGAGCACAACTCTCTCCTAGAGTTGCTCCTCAAACTTGTCTTCCAAATGGCTCTCTCCTAGAACCTAGTGATGCTTGCCTCCCGAGCGACCTTCTTCTCAACGGGTTCGGAGCTCAACTCTTCCCTAGAGTTGCTCCGCAAACCCGCCTCCACGAATGGATCTTCCCAAGAGTCATACAAATCTCAACTCAACCGTTCACCAGGCAGTGCCTAGGGATGGCATTCGGGCCACTCGGGCCGAGCCGGGCTGGGCTGGGTTTGACCGGTCTTGGGCCAACCCGGGTCGGGCTCCTCCACTATGTGGGCCGGGCCAGGCCGGGCTCAAGGTTGGAAACCTTGGCCCGGACCTAGCCCCCGGATCCAAGTGTGGGGGCCGGGGGGGCCGGGCTCGTGTTTTGGGATTTTTTTTTAGTAAAATATTATTAAAGATCAAGTATATGGATTTGTAATTACATAACAATTGCAAAGAATAAAATTTCATAAATAATTGAAGTACATGATTTAATAAATTTGAACTTCTTGAATAAAATGAAGTACATGAATAAAATTCATACAAATTTGTCTATTTAGATCAAATTACAAATCAAGGGAGTTACTTGAATTTAAAGATCGAGATGGCCTCTACTTAGATTGAAGAGAAGGCATTGGACTATTGTCGTGTACTTCAACTTAACCTAAATATAGAATCTCATCACCCTAAATTTCCATATTAATTACAATTTATTGAACAACATTTTAATGTAAATTAACTAAATGTAATCGTTTATTCATCGCTACTTGTTAATCCAGCTCCTGCTTGTGCTTCAAGTAAGTCTTGGGTCATCTCTTTCGCTTTCATCCAATCTTCGGTGCATACTAGCATCTCCAAATTTTTGGCTGTCAATCGGTTCCTGCTCGGGCTCATTATCCTGCCACCAAGAGAAAAAGCATTTTCCGATGCAACAGTTGACACCGGTGTGTTAGCATATCTTTAGCCATACGAGAAAGAATATTAAAAATTGCTTCATTACTCTTCCAAAATTGTAACACATCTTCTACATCTTCAACTGTACTTTGTGTAGTATACCAATTTAACTCATTTGGTGAATTGGTTCTTAAATTTTTTGATTTAATAATATTTAAACACCAATACTAGCTTGACTCTTTCCTTTTGCTAATATGGAGGAAGAAGATGAAGCAGAATCAACATTTTTTGTTTGTGTTTGTGTTTGAATAGTATTAGATGAATAAATCCTATCATAAGAATCATATAACCTAGTCAAAATATTCTCAAATTTACGAGTAAAAGCAACATGATCAAAATCTAGTATTGCATCGTGTGGGGCATAAGTATAAAAAATTTTAATTAAATTTTTTGTACTATTTAATTTAATCATAGAATTCATTACACTAGCTACACAATATAACATAGGAATTGGATAAAAATATTTTAAAAATTTAACATATGCCGCATTAACCGTATCTCCAATAAAAGGGTCATTTTGTAAATCTTTAATTGTTGTCATCATAGTCACAATTTTAAGTAAAATACCACTAGATGTAGATGTATATGTTTTTGAAAATTGCAAAGTTGCATCGTTAAAAGGTTGTAAAAATTTATATAAACTATCGGCAAAAAACCAAAAATCATCATCTAACATACAATTTTGCATACCCAATGCGACACAAAAATTTCTAAGATTAAAACGATAATGAAGAACAACACCTAATAATTTAAAGGTAAAATTTCAACGATGTCATACATCTTTAGAAAAATGTCTGCATACAATGCCCCTAAGTTTACACCAATCATGAAAAGCTTGATAAATTGAACCAATCAATGTAATATAATGAACATAATCTCTTATTGCTTCTAATTTATCATTTCCATATTTTAGTGCATCTTGCACACAAAGATTTAAAATGTGACAAGCACACCTAACATGAAAAATTTCGGGTTCTACAGGATCTAAAGTAATTTTTAAACTCTCAATTGCCTTAGTATTATTGGATGCATTATTAAAACCAATAGCAAACACTTTATCATAAATACAAAAATTATTACATGCTTCTATAATGTGTGTGGCTATAATTTCACCCTTATGTCACCCATATGTGAGTACCTAACATATCCAAAAGAAATTATTCTCTTTTGAAGTAACCAATCCGAATCTATCCAATGACATGTTACACACATTATTGGAACCCCGTTTACTCCTACCCACCCATCCGATGTCAATGAAACTCCAGTGTTTAGTGATTTTAGTGTTGCTATCAAAAAATCCTTAGTCTCATTGGAAACTAATTTACAATCACTCTTAACAACATTCCTAGCAATTTTTTTATAATGGGGGTTGAAGTTGGTTTGTACAAAATTCTCTACATAATTTTGTTCACCAAACAAATATGGCAATTCACCCCTAATTACTAATTTAGCCATTCCCCTACGAACGAGATCGTGATCATATGTATGACTATCTACTTGACCGGTTTTAGGATGTATTTTTTGTTCTGTGAGATTATCTTTCAAAAATTGTGGTTGACATTTATTTAAGTGACGTTGAAGTGTACCCGTGCCCGATGCTATTTTGTACTTATATGGGGTTTGACACTTCTTACATATTTTAAATCCTACACTCTTATCATTTTGTGAAGGGACAAATTTGAAAAAATTGTGTACTTCGGAAGTAGTCCCTCTTGTTTTCCTTGAGTTTAGAGAAGGACCTTGTTCCGATGGTTGTGGTTCTACATGATCTTCTATTTCTATAGGATTTGAGTGTGTTTCATTCAAATCGGGAAAACTATCATAATTCATAAATGTTTCTTCACTATCTATATATTGGTTAGGAATGGAAGGAATGTGATGACTAGTAGATTCTTGACTATTATGTCTACCAACACCGCGTGATCGATTAGAGGTCATTTAACTATAAAAAACTAGTGTATGTAAAAATGAGATAGAAAACAACAACTAAATGTATGGCAACTAATAATTAAAAGCAAACAACAATCTATCTCAATTAAAAATTAACAACAATATCAAGAACCAGTGAGTGAGTAGTATATGTTTTTTTTACCACTTAAAATCTAAAAATATGAGAGGAAGAAGATCAAGAAAACACAAATTATATAAGAATAATGAATAATCAACTATGTTAATTCTACAAATTAAAATTATACTAAAATACCGTAAGAAAGTTGAGACTTGAGAGCTAGGAGTAGAAGTAGTATTGATTGTTGTTGTTGAATGTTGATGAGTTGATCACTTGATTGTTGTTGATTTTCCTTCCTTCAAAATGTAAAGAAATTTGATCTTGATCACTTCAGAGAGTGTTGATCACCAAATTGTTGTTGTTGATTGGAGAAATAGTAGAGAGAATAAGATATTTGAGTGAATTAGTAAAGAGAAATAAAAAAAATAGTATGGTATTTATAGAAAATGCCATTTTTTGATTTCCTAAAGTACCCCCCAGAACTAGCTAGTATAAATCCATTGGGGGGCTTTTTTGTAAAAAAATTTTAATTTTTTTTTATTTTCTGAAAAAAAAAATTTAAATGCCCAACGGTTGGCCCGGACCGGCCCGAGCCCGGGCGGGCCGGTTCAGCCGGTCCCGGGCCTCGAGCGGGTCGGTTCAGCCGGTCCCGGGCCTCGAGCGGGTCGGGCCTAACCGGGCTGAATGCCGAAATTCCTGAACCGGACCAGAGCGGGTCCAATGGGGGCCGGGTCGGGGTTAAGCCCGGGTAGGGGGCAGGCCGGGTCGGTCCCGGGCTGGCCCGGACCTGATTCCATCCCTAACAGTGCCTATCGTTCTCCACGTTCGCCACGTTTGCCAGCACGAGCCGAACAGACGTGTTTCCGAACGAAAAATGGATAAAACACTGTTGACATGTCAACGGCTTAAGAGCCACGTGTCACTCGCCTATCGTTCGCCACATTCCCCAGCACGCACCGAACAGACGTATTTCCGAACGAAAAATGGGCAAAACACTGTTGACCAGTCAATGGCTTAAGAGTCACGTGTCGCTCGCATATCGTTCGCCACGTTCGCCAGGATCGCCAGCACGCACCGAACAGATGCAGATCCGAACGAAAAATGAAAAAAAAAATTCTCTTCAAAATCCGTGCTCAAGTCAAGATAAACGGCCACAAACAAACAAACAAAAAGGAAAAAGAATTAACGGGTTAACGGGTCGGACCCATTATCGACCCAAACCCGCTACACCTACTCCTCCAAATTTCCCGCCAAAACCAAAAACCAGAGGAAAAACCCAACTCCCAGCTCCCTCTCCACTATCGACCTCCATCACCTCCACTTCCGAACTCGTCGCAATTTCGAAGTTCTCATCTCCACATTGACAAGCTCCGAACCCATCGCCTTCGAGCTCCAACTCCCGTCGAGTTCGATGTCACCCTCACCCTTGCCGAACTCGTGTGGCAACCGAGCTCCCCTCCCCCTCTCGCTATTTCGAACCCATCGCCGAACTCCCAAAGCTCCAACCAATCGCTCGCCGCGTTCGGCCTCGCCTCGTTTGCCGAGATTGCCCAAAAGCTCCAACCAACCGCTCGCCGTGTTCGGCCTTGCCTCGTTCGCCGAGATCACCCAACTCCCTCGTCTTTCGTTCGCCGAGCTCACCCTCTCCACATTCGCCAAACTACTCCTCGTCGAACGGCTCGTCGTCGAGCTCGACTTCAACTTTGTTCACCAAGCTCGCCTCGTTCGCTGAAAACCCACTTCGAGCTCTACCGCCACCTACGCCATGCTCGATGAACCCCGAAGACGACGCCGAAGGTGGAAGATGAATGAAGAAGACGACGAGGGAGGGAGAAAGGTGAGGGAACTCAAGAAGAAGACCAGCGAAGGCGGGAAAGGAGAAACGAAGGTAGAGTCGGAAGAAAAAAAAGAGAAAAAAATTTGGTCAACGGTTTCGGGTGACGGCCACGTGTCGCCACAGCAAACGCGCGTCGAACGCGTCGAACATAGCAGGTCCCGAACGAAAAATGGGGAAAATTTTGTCTCCTCGCGATGCGCGCTCTCTGATCGTGATCGACACACAGGATCGCGCCACATCATCAGGTATTAATTAATTAATTTAATTAATTGAATTAATTATTTAAAAAATTCGAAAAAATATTTAAAAATCTGAAAAAGTTAATTAAAAATTTCTAAAAATAATTTTTAATTCAGAAAATAATTTTAAAATTTTGAAAATATAGTTATTAAATTAGATTTATTAATTAATAATTTCGAAAATTAATTATTTAAATTCGGAAATTGAATAAAAAATTCAGAAAAATCTGTAAAAAAAAAATCCAGAAAAATTTGAGAATAATTTTGGGCATTTTACAAGCTCAGAAAAATACCGTTACACCTCGAGCAAGATCCAAACTCGCCGAGAACTCCAATAAAATTCTATAAGTCATTAAAAATGGGCGAACTACTACTCAAAGACTGTACAACTCAGTTTTCAGGAGTGGGGGGGCTCGTGATATGGCTAAAAATAGGATTAAATCGGAATTGTTCAAATCGGGCGCGAATCTTAAAGCTCTCAGGGGTAATACGGTAATTTCACCTATAAATGGGTCTGAAATGGAAACTGAGTCATTCTTCAAAGCCCAATAACCCATAAACGGAGCTGTCCTACTGAGTACGGGTCCCAACCCGTTACAAACCAGTTCAGAAGGATATAGAAGAATTCAGATTCATAATTATCCTTAAGAGGTGGTTTTAACCACTTCTATCCATCCACACCGGGAAGTAGAGATTTATTCTTATCTCGAAAGGGATCCCTAAGGCGACTATAAATACCTCTCTCCCCCCCACCGTGACAAGGTAATCAATTTTTTTCCACATAAAGCTCTTTCAAAATCTTTCTGATTACTGACAAGAGCGTCGGAAGGTGCGTTGCCGGGATCCATCTCGGTGTATCGCACTTTTTGCAGGTCAACGGTAGTGGCAAGAAACCAATCAAAACGCCGGTGAAAGTCAACAGGTTTGATTTTACTGTTTCCAAAAAGAATCTACAAATTATCTGTTTGCTTCCACACCAAAATCAGCAGCAACATTATTCATTTTTAAAATATTCACATTAAGAATGAGCACTAAAGCAAAGCTTCACCCCAATAACCCTACTTAACCTAGAGTAAGAAAACATAGCATTAAACATTTCTGTATCATCTCTACTACTATAATGGGAGAAGGCCTTAGTGTAATTTTTCCATCTACCAACCCGTGCAACGCACGTACATAACTATTGTAAATGAGATTTTAGATCAAATCCAGACTACGTCTGAATTTTTACTTTTAAAAAAAAATATTTATTAAGACGTGCATCGCACGTGTAAACTACTAGTATTAAGAATGTGACAAGCAGTAAAGCAAAGCTTCACCCCAATAACCACTGCTTAACCCAGAGTAAGAAAACATAGCATTAATCATTTCTGTTAATCTCGCATTCTTTTAATCACTCCATTTTATTGCGGTGTGTAAGACACAGTTGTTTTATGAATTATTCCAGCACTCTCACAAAATTGTGGAAAACAAAATTCACCACCTGTATCATCCTTATAAGTCTTTCAATTTTTGCATTACATTGATTTTCTACTTCTATTTTATATGCAATAAAATTTTCAAGAACTTCATCCTTAGTATGTAGAAGATAAACATAACAGAACTTAGAAAAATCATCAATAAAGTCACAAAATTCTTTTTTCCTCCTCTAGTAGGAGTGTTATGCATATCAAAAACATAACTGTGCACACGTTCAAGTAAAGATGTGGTTCTTTCAACTTTAGGAAATGGTATACGGGATATCTTAGTTTGCACGCAGGTATTGCATCCTTCAATCATGTCATTGTCATACTTAGGATGTAAATCTAATCTAACCATATTATCCATTTTTCTTGTATTAACATGACCTAAATGCATGCCAAAAAAAAAAAAAAAAAAAAAGAATCAACGATATAAGCAGAAACATTTGTGTTATTGATATTAAGTTTGACCAATTCCACCAACATTAGTATTGAATGGGGTGGATAATTGAGGGGTGGACTGGTGGCTCGAATAGAGAGTCCCTGGTCTGAGTTAAGGCTTTCCATTAAAATAAAAGTTTGACCAATCCCTCATACATGCATGTAGCCTTTCCCAACAAAGATACCCTCAGAGCATCCACAATCGTCAGTCAAATATGCATTTTATGCATAAATCCACACTATAGACACCACACTTGTCAGCTATTCTGTCATTTTCTCCCTTTTTCTATAGTAAAAAGGTAAACATAGCAGCCAATATAGCATTATGCATATTATGCGTGACGAAACATTATGTTTCGTCTGGATTATTTAAATATTTTTTAAATTCGTAATATTTTATTTTAATTTTTTCATCGGACGAAACACCGATGAAATCCTGAATTATAAAAAAAAAAAAAAAATCTTAAACTCCTAATTTAGTTAATTAATTAGTGTAGTTAGTGTTTTAATTAAACGTTTAGTTAAATAATTAGTTAGTTAATTAGGTTTAGTTAATTAAAATCTTAATTAACTAAACCTTAATTTCAAAAAAACCATTGGGATATGTGGGTCCCAGCCTTTTTGTTTTTTTTTTTTAAAAAAAACCCTTTTAAAATTTTCAGAAATCCAAAAAAATCCCCAAAAAAATTGATGTTTCGTCCAACGTGAAATTTGATATTTATTTATTTATTTTTTAATTTGGGACGTCTTGTATATTTTAATATTATTTTTTTAGTTTCTACCTATTTAAATTAATTTTTTTCTCACAGACGTATGTTTCATTTTAAACAAAATAATGTATTTTTTAGTTTTTAACGACTACAGCATTCGCTCGATTTGCCAAGGTATATGCATATTTTATCTCAAACGATTGTGGATGCCCTAAGTGGACACAAACTTATCAGACTGAAAACCTAACTCGAAACCATGCTTATTGAGTAGGCTTCCTTATGCAAGATTCTGCCTAACCTCAGGTACATGATACACATCATTAAGACAGAAATTTTCCTGAAGTGCATTCCAGATCCACTTTCCCTTTTCCCTTAATTGCAGCAGTCAAATAGTTGCCCATATAGAGAACTTCTCCATCACTGACTGGTTGATAAGTGCTGAAAAGATTCTTATCGTTGCAGAATTTAGTTGCTCCTGAGTCAATCCACCAGTCACCAGCATCCTTGAGCATATTCACCCGGATATCATAGCGGCAAATTTGTTTCTTTGCACCCGATGCTTCTGGCCTTTTCTTTTTCTTCAAGGACTTGCACTCATTTTTGAAATGCCCAGGTTTGCCACAGTTCCAGCAAGAATCCTTTGTCCGTTTTGCATCTTTGTTGGACCGGAAATTGCCTTTGAGCTTCCCATTGAATTTCTTGCCACCACTGTCATCCACCATGTGAACTTTGGAAGATTGAGCCCCCTGATCATCTTTACTCTCAAATCGCCTCGACTCCTCCTCTACCCGAAGATGTTGAGCCAATTCATCAAAAGTAAGATCTTTCTTTCGGTATTTCAGGCTCTTCTTAAAATCCTTCCAGGATGGAGGCAGTTTGCCATTTATCTCTAATCTCTAATCTCTAATCTTTAAGAGCATCCACGGTCGGTCGTTGATGGTAAAAATATTCATAAATGGATAAATGCATATAGCAATCTCTCGTTTTGCTGCAGTCGTAAAATGCTATATTTTACCTTTTTAAATTAAAATATTAACAGACGGTGCTTCATGTTCTGTCTGAGAGGAAAAAATATATATATATATTTAAAAAGGTGGGACGGTATATCATGTTCCGTCGGGGAGAATATATATATATATATATATATATATATATATATAGGTGCGACGGCACTTCAAGTGCCGTCTGAGGGGAAAAAATCGTCCTCGAAGTGGGAAAAAAATTACAAAAAAATTACAGAAATTACAAAAAATTACAAAAAAATTACAAAAATTTACAAAAAACTATAGAGAGGGGTGGGACGGCACTTCAAGTGCCGTCCGAGAGAAGTGGGGTTTTTTTTATTTTTTTTATTACGAAATTAATTTTTTTTCCCGAAGGACGGCACTTCTAGTGCCGTCCGACCATTAAAAAGATATTTTTTTTGTGCGACGACGCTTCAAGCACCGTCGTTTATATATGCATATTTCTCATTTCGATTCTCATTTATAGCAATCTGCTGTAGCGATTTATGCATAATATGCATATTTGGCCAACGACTGCAGCGCTCTTTTTGACCAAATATACATATTATGCATATTTTGCAAACGACTACAGATGCTCTAACCTCTAATATGATCATGGAAGCGTTGGAGTTGACATTTGTAGACAACTTGTAATTTGTACATATTCAACCATCTAATCTCAATCAATCATTTTAAAGTGAGAGTTCTATTAACCATTCATTTACTCAACTGCTGTTAGTTACCATAAGACTCTCAAAGTTCAAATTTATTTACAACATAATTATTTACAAAAATGTCGCTCATATAAAATTAAAGTTAGTGCCACTAGGAGTAATTTATAAGGAGTATGTATGAGTAAAGAGAGGTCTCAAGTTCAGGGCATTATTACGTCTTATTATTTACTTTATAAAATAATTATTTATTTACTTTATAAAATAATAAAAAATGAACTTACGTTGTTTTTGCCAGTGTTTCATTTTCCTTCTACTCACTCTCTATCTGGAACAAATACACAACGGTTCTGCATTTGGCTTTCTAACCACACGGCAGTTTATAGCTGTTGGTCCTGTGCAACCGTAGGTTTGCACCACCCCTTCGGCCACGAGTCCAGACGCACTAGTTAGTTCGCATCTCTTGAACCTTTGCCAATTGCAAAAGAATTAATATACTCTCTCACAAACTTCTTTCAATTCGATGTGGGACAAAACCACGAACAAGCTTTCCCAAGGAAACAAGGAACATTTTGAGAAAAAAAATATATGAATAAAAGAATAAAAAAAAAACAGTACTCTAGTTTTGAAAATTGCCAACACTGATATGGGCTAGGAATGACGTGGCCCATCCTGGGCCACAGGATCCCCTCAGGATACGCGCACCTCCTGATTCTCCAGATTCGCCACGTCAGCGTCGAAAAACCGGCCGGACCGCTGCCACGTCAGCCCGGAAACCACCCGGGCATCTGCCACGTCAGCCCTAAACCGCCCGGGTTTCCACCGCTTCAGCCACACGGGCAACCGGGTCCAGACCCTGCCCCAAACGGGTCCAGACCCGGTTGGGATCTTCTATAAATTCCAGACCCCTACTCCTTCTCCAGGTAATCAATCTTTGGCCACCAAAACCCTAGTTACTGTTACTTTCACTCAGTGACTGACTAGATCGTCGGAGGGTCTGCCACCGGAACCAACCCCGGTGTTCCGAGACCGTCTGTAGGTACACAAGATCCTCGGATCCGAGCCTCAAAGATCCGAGCCCAGCATCAGTCTCCACCTCAATACCGCCTACCTCAGTACCGTTCGCCCAGCCAAGGGTCGTCTGCATAGGTGTCTCCTTTAATACAAATCGAGTAAGAACTCACGCCTGGTGCATCCACACGTTCCCCAAAAACAAACTGCATCAGGATGGCGCCGTCTGTGGGAAACTGCCTATCATAGACGCCGATCCGAGCCTCGCTTCCAACGGTACCCTAGTGAACGCCGAACCAAGCTCCGCCCCCGTCGGCATTAACGTCGACCCGAGCTCACATGGCGCCTAAAGCCACAAAAGCTGTTACTTCCGCACGTCGACACGACGTGCCTCCGCAAGGCATCGATGCCGATGCTCAGGGACCAAACAACAAAAGGGTCAGCCACGGACACCAACCGAACGCCTCCCGCCCTGTTCAGGGCGACCTACGGGGGGTAATCTCGAACCGCCAGGCCTGCCGTGGCAGGGGAGGAGCCGCTTCCAACTCGGCTCCGAACCATCCCAGACCCCCGTCTCAAGGGGCTCCAAACCATCCCAGACCCCCGTCCCAAGTACGGGAGCTTGCGCTCAGCTGGGTCGGTCGGCAGCAGTCTGCCCAACCAAACCGAGCCGGAGGAGCCCCGGTTACCCACCAGGAGTTCCAGGACTTTCGAAGGGAAATACTGGGTGCCATCCGAGGGGTCCCCGTCAACGAGAACGCCCACCGTTCCCACACACGATCGCAGGCCGATGCTACCGTATCTCGCCAATCAACAATCCCCCTAGAGTATGATGGCGACATTTTGAAGCGCCTCCAAGAAATGGAGGAGCGCCTCGACCATGTTGGTAACGGCGACCCTAGGGCAGCTCAGGGGTACAGGCCGGTTTGTCCTCCTTTCTCCGCACTCATCCTGCAGGCGGAGATACCCCACAATTTCCGTCCGCCTCAGTTCGAGATATATGACGGCAAGGGCGATCCTGCGGATCAAATGGAGGGCTTTAAAACCCTCATGATGATTCATAGCGCATCGGATCCCCTCCTGTGCCGAGCCTTCCCCGCAACACTCCGGGGTCCGGCTCGGGAATGGTTCTCCAAGCTCACCTCCGGCCCCGTCTATTCTTTCGACCAGCTAGAGGGCAGTTTTCTCGCCCACTTCGTAACCAGCCGAAAGGCCGAAAGAACGAGTGCATCACTACTCAGGCTCCGGCAAAAGGAGGGGGAGCCCCTCCGAGTGTTTGTCCGGAGGTTCACCGCCGAAGCGAGGTCGGTCTCATCCCTCGACCCCAGTGTTGTCTCGGCAGCCTTCCGCCACAACGTCCGACATGGATAGCTGAAGGCCTCCCTGGCAAAGAAGCCGCCGATAGACTTCCCCGATCTCCTCAACCGGGTCAAAAAATATATCCGAGCCGAGGAGGCACTCAATCCCGAGGACCAGAAGGAAGCTCCCGGGAAGGGGAAGCGTAAGGCCGATGAAGTTGAGCCGGCCAAAAAAGCTCCCAGAGACGGGGGCTCCGCAAAGAAGGTTCCGCCGGTCCCCCGCTTCGAGAAGTACACTCCGCTGACGCAGAACGTGTCGACAATCCTCTTGGCGATTGAAGACAGTGACCTCATTCAGTACCCTCCTCGACCGTCCAACAATACCAGCAAGAAGAGGGATCAGCGGTTCTATTGCCGATTCCACCGGGACAACGGGCACGACACAGATCACTGCCGAGCTCTGAAGGACGAAATTGAGGCTCTTATCCAACGAGGGTACCTCCGAGAGTTCAGACGAGAAGGCGCCCGGGAATCGAGGGACAACAGGAACAGGAGGGATTCCCCTCCTTCCCGAGGGCAACGACAGCGGGAACAGGAGGGATTCCCCTCCTTCCCGAGCGGGATCCGGATCCCGAGGAGCCGGAGGGTCAAATGATCCTGCATTGCGTCCACGGAGGGCCTATGGGAGGCGAATCCAATAGTTCCCGCAAGGCCTTCATCCGGGATGTCAATACCGTTCAGGGCCCTCTCTCCCCACCGGTCCAGCAACTCCCCATCTCCTTCTCAGGAGAGGATCTGGAGGGGGTCCGGCTCCCTCACTGTGACGCCCTCGTCATCAACCTCAGTATGGCGAACTTTGACGCCCGAAGAATCCTCGTAGACAATGGGAGCTCGGTCAACATTCTGTTCCTCGAAGCATTCGAGAACCTAAAGCTCTCCCGTGAGAAACTAAAACCCACCGGGTATACCCTACACGGATTCTCCGGCGTCCCCGTGACTATTGAGGGGATCATCACCCTGGACGTCACGGCAGGCACGAAGCCCAATAGAAGGACCGAGTCCATGGACTTCATGGTTGTAAATGTGAAGGCAGCCTACAATGCCATCCTCGGCCGCCCGGGGCTCTGCTCTCTCCAGGCGGTTCCCTCAGCTTACCATCAGAAGATGAAATTCCCTACCAATACTGGAGTCGGAGTCGTCCGAGGGAACCAAGAAGCAGCACGTTCGTGCTACATGACGGCAATCGGAAGCGGAGTGTTTCCCCTCGTTGCCGTCGAACTGGAGCCCCAAAGAAGCCAGCCAGAACCAGAAATGGTGGACGAGCTGCAAGAAGTCTCATTCGAGACCGGGGATGCGTCGAAGCACTTTCGAGTAAGTTGCTCCCTCGCCCCCGACCTCAAGACCGCCCTAATCGCCTGCATTCGACGCAATATCGACCTTTTTGCCTGGAAGCCCTCTGACATGCCCGGTATCTTCGAAGACCTCATCATGCACAAGCTCAGCGTGATCCCCGGGTCGAAGCCAGTCATCCAAAAGCGGTGCAAGTTCGCCCCTGAGCGACAACAGGCTGTAAACACAGAAGTGGACAAGCTCTTGTCCGCGCATTTTGTACAAGAGGTCAGCTACCCAGAGTGGCTGGCGAACGTCGTCATGGTGAAGAAGGCAAGCGGGAGTTGGAGGATCTGCATAGATTTTACCGACCTCAACAAGGCATGCCCCAAAGATCCGTTTTTTCTCCCCAGCATTGATGCCCTGATAGATGCTACCTCGGGTCACGAGCCCAAAAAGCTTTCCTTACAAAGCTGAGGTTCGGCGCTTGCATAACAGCGCGAGTACAAAAAGCTTTCCTTACAAAGCTGGGGGCTCGACGCTCGGATAACAACGTGAGCCCAAAAAGCTTCTCTTACAAGCTTGAGGCTCGGCGCTCGGAGTCTTTCTCACCGGTATGGGAGCTCGGCATCCGTCCCTCGCTCGGTTTGGGCTTCTTCAAGCTCATCAACCTATGTACGAGGCAACATCCGCCATCCACGCCCGCACCATCTCTCCCTGAGAACAAGTGCAGGAGCTCGGCGTCGACCCCTGAGCAAGGCGGGCGCCTTCCCCAAGGCACCGCGACCTTGACGCTCGGCGGCAACCCTCTGCTATGCCCGCAATTGTCTTTCTCACCGGTATGGGGGCTCGGCATCCGTCCCTCCCTCGGTGTGGGCTTCTTCAAGCTCATCAACCTATGTACGAGGTGACATCCGCCAGCCAAGTCCGCACCGTCTCTCCTTGAGAACAAGTGCAGGAGCTCGGCGTCGACCCCCGAGCAAGGCGGGCTCCTTCCCTAAGGCACTACGACCTTGACGCTCGGCGGCGACCCTCTGCTACGCCCGCAGTTGTCTTTCTTACCGGTATGGGGGCTCGGCATCCGTCCCTTGCTCGGTTTGGGCTTCTTCAAGCTCATCAACCTATGTACGAGGCGACATCCGCTAGCCACGCCCGCACCGTCTCTCCCTGAGAACAAGTGCAGGAGCTCGGCGTCGACCCCCAAGCAAGGTGGATGCCTTCCCCAAGGCACCGCGACCTTGACGATCGGAGGAGACCCTCTACTACGCCCGCAGTTGTCTTTCTCACCGGTATGGGGGCTCGGCATCCGTCCCTCGCTCGGTTTGGGTTTCTTCAAGATCATCAACCTATGTACGAGGAGACATCCGCCAGTCACGCCCGCACCGTCTCTCCCTGAGAACAAGTGCAGGAGCTCGGCGTCGACCCCCGAGCAAGGCAGGCGCCTTCCCCAAGGCACCGCGACCTTGACGCTCAGCGGCGACCCTCTGCTACGCCCGCAGTTGTCTTTCTCACCGGTATGGGGACTCGGCATCCGTCCCTTGCTCGGTTTGGGCTTCTTCAAGCTCATCAACCTATGTACGAGGCGACATCCGCCAGCCTTGCCCACACCGTCTCTCCCTGAGAACATGTGCAGGAGCTCGGCGTTGACCCCGAGCAAGGGCGAGTGCCTTCCCCAAGGCACCACGACCTTGACGCTCGGCGGCAACCCTCTGCTACGCCCACAGTTGTCTTTCTCACCGGTATGGGGGCTCAGCATCCGTCCCTCGCTCAGTGTGGGCTTCTTCAAGCTCATCAACCTATGTACGAGGCGACATCCGCCAGCCATGCCCGCACCGTCTCTCCCTGAGAACAAGTGCAGGAGCTCGGCGTCAACCCCCGAGCAAGGCGGGTGCCTTCCCTAAGGCACTGCGACCTTGACGCTCGGCGGCGACCCTCTGCTACGCCCACAGTTGTCTTTCTCACCGGTATGGGGGCTCGGCATCCGTCCCTCGCTCGGTTTGGGCTTCTTCAAGCTGATCAACCTATGTACGAGGCGATATCCGCCAGCCATGCCCGCACCGTCTCTCCCTGAGAACATGTGTAGGAGCTCGGCGTCGACCCCGAGCAAGGGCGGGTGCCTTCCCCAAGGCACCGCGACCTTGACGCTCGGCGGCGACCCTCTGCTACGCCCGCAGTTGTCTTTCTCACCGGTATGGGGGTTCGGTATCCGTCCCTCGCTCGGTTTGGGCTTCTTCAAGCTCATCAACCTAGGTACGAGGCGACACCCGCCAGCCACGCCCTTACCGTCTCTCCCTGAGAACATGTGCAGGAGCTCGGCGTCGACCCCGAGCAAGGGCGGGTGCCTTCCCCAAGGCACCGCGACCTTGACGCTCGGCGGCGACCCTCTGCAATGCCCGCAGTTGTCTTTCTTACCGGTATGGAGGCTCGGCATCCGTCCCTCGCTCGGTTTGGGCTTCTTCAAGCTCATCAACCTATGTACGAGGCGACATCCGCCAGCCACGCTCGCACCGTCTCTCCCTGAGAATATGTGCAGGAGCTAGGCGTCGACCCCGAGCAAGGCGGGTGCCTTCTCCACGACACCGCGATCTTGACGCTCGGCGGTGACCCTCTGCTACTCTTGCAACTGGTTTTCTCGCAAACATGGGGGCTCAACAAACCGGAGCAAGGCCGCAGCTTTCCTCAAAGCCGCTCGACCACTACGCTCGGTTACGAGCTACAACCGTGTGTTGACAAAATTTTATTAAGGTTTAGAGCATCCGCCTTCGGCAGACGCTCCGAGCCCCGGGTCGAGCTATTGGCCACCCTCTCACCCGCGAACAACTCGGGGTTTATGGCTTTTGTAACCCTAAGCCCCGAACTGTTCGAGGATGGCAGGGGGGCCATCAACCCACTGCTCTCTCCGTCCCAGAACAAATGTTCCGAGCCTTCGATCCATTCAGCTGACCCTTCTCTCGCCCCCGAACAACTCGGGGTTTACGGCTCTTACGAGCCCAAAACCCCGAACTGTTCGAGGACGGCAGAAGAGCCACCACACTTCGACTCTCTCCGAACCCCTGAAACGATCGGTCGGCTCACCGCTCACCAACGAACAACCCGGGGTCTCATGGCTCTAATGGCCTGTACCCCGAATAGTTCGAGGGTGATCGGTGTGCCTCCAATCCGGAGCATGCGGAAAAATTGTGTTCTTTGGGCGCCCGCCTTCCGCAGGCACCCTAATCAAGCAACTAACTGCCTGACAACCAACAAGGGAAAGGGGGATTATATAGCCCCCTAAGGCCCCCATTTATTGCATCTGGGAATACGAAATGGCGGAAGGCGAAACGTCGCCATAAATGTTCATCGGAATGCGAAATGTCGCAATTAATGATGCAGTCGCGTCAGCGGCGACCCTTCGTAGCAATCACACCGACCACCCTCGGCAGCCGAGGCAATCAAGGTTCAGGAAAACGAATGTTCTTATTGATTACTCATTGCTTACAACTTAATGAACGTCGATACAAATACAAGGAAAAAGCTCACAACTCACTCACACTCGGCTGGAAACTCGAATTCGGGGCTCCTCTCACGCTCGGCCGAACAGGCCCGGGAAGGTACTCCCGCCACCGAGCTTCCTGCATCTTCGGGCTGTGTCCCATCCGGTAGAAATATCGGAGACCGCCCCGGGGTCGCGTTGCTGACTTTTTCTATCAGACCAGTGCCTAACAACAGCTTCAGTCTGCGGATCTCCAGCTCCTTTTCGACTACGGCCTCACGAAGGACAAACTTCGAAGCCGAACTCCCGCTCGAAGCATCCGAGAGGGACCAGCCTGTCTCGATAACCCACCAGCCCCGATCGGCTACGGCCTTTTTCAGACGCGCCAACTCCAAGCCGAGCTCCCTGGACCTATCCAGAAAATAATTAATGGCGGCGGTTCGGTCCCGAGCTTGCTTCTGTTGACGAAGCAAACCTGCCTCCGTGGCCTCCCCCCCCACTCGATCTAGGGGTACCTCGGCAACAACGGGGAAGGCGACATAGGTCCCGTGCGTCTATCAAAAGACGAGAACAAACATCACAAAAAACACATGGAAGAATCGGCCCAAAAAATATATTTCATTACTTTCAAGAAGTTCGATACAAAAACCGCGGTGGCCAGTCCGCCCAAGGCATTTACATCAAAAAGAAATAAGAAAAAAGAAAGATCTATTCTTGAGGGTGGGGTGGCACCTCTTCATCGACCTGATTGCCCCCCTCATCGCCGCCCCCCGGGGTGAGAGGAAGGTTATGGGCCCATCCGTAGGAGAGATGGTCCACGTTCTGCTCGGGGTAGATATGTCTAAAATGGGACTTGGCTTGTTCGTATGCCTCGTCCTGCGCCACCATGACGGTCTCCCCCAATGCCGACTCCATCTCCTCCAGTGCCTTCTTCCCCTTCGCCGACTCGGCTGCGATCTTCGCCTCAAGGTCCTTCCGATCCTGCTTGTGGATCCTTGCGAGCGACTCTATCTGGGCCTCGTGGACGGCAATCATCGATCAAGCTTCTTTCAGCTCATCCGTGGCCTTGTTCAGGTCACGAAGGTACTTCTCCGCATTCCGCCTCTCGATAATAATCTCCTTCTCCAGACACTTGTGGAAGTGTTGGCCATGGAGCATCGCCTGGCCGAAGAAGAGAAAGATCAGAAAAAACTCCAAGTCATTGAGTACAACAGAGCCAAACCAACTTACCGAGAGGGTTTCCTGGGCCCACCGCATATAGGCCTGGTTCGCCGTCTGCGCCGCCAGGGCCATCCGATCACGCTCGGTGGCGGCCTTCGAGACGAACTCGACCGCCACGGGTCCGTCAAGCAGAGTATCGCCCTGCACGATCGACCAATCAGGGGCAAACGGCAGCGTGCCATGCTTGCTCACTATCTCCGCAGCAGACGGACGGACAGGGGGGAGTCATTTTTCCAGGGCATCCACGGTCTTGCCCGAACCACCCGCAGCATCCCGAGCCCCCCTCGACGAGTGGGAGGACTGAGAGTGCTGCTTCTTAGCCCTCTTCGCCGCGGAAGGCTCCTCGGCCGCCGGTGCCGGCACCTGGGAAGAGGCCCCGGTCTGTGCGGCCAGTTTCTGCTTCTCGGCCGCTATCCTCTCCTGCTCGGCCTTCTTCCTCTTTTCTGCCCTCGCCTTATCGGCGACAGCGAGCAATAACTTCTTCGTGTCCGCCTGTTGAGTCTTCATCCCTACAAAAACACAAAAAGAAAGGCTAACGTTAACACGAAGGCAGGAAATGAACATATTCGAAAAGAGACATACTAGGGTCGGCAGGACTCAGTCCGGCCCGGGCGAGGTGTATCTCGGTCACTCGCGACCACGCTATACTGTGCCCCCCGGTGATCTTCTCCACCCTCTTCCACTCCTTGGCTGTCAAGTCGCTCTTCCTCGGAGGCTTGTGCTTCGGCTTGACGAAGTTCCATCCGGTCGGAATTTCCCAAGACCCCTCAGTCCGAACTACAAAATATTTCTCTTTCCATCCCTTTATAGAGTCCGGATGACCATGCATAACCTTCTTGTGCGGTCTCGGCGAAAAGTAAAAAATCCCCTCCTGATCTCCGAGCGAACCAATCCCAAAAATAGCTCGGAAGAATGTCAACCTCGGCTTCACTCCCTTCTCTTGACACTTAAGAATGAAGCAGACTAAATGCTTCCAGGAGTTCGGACCATATTGCATGGGACACAGCTTCGCCCAGTTCAGAACCCTCTTCACAAAGGGATGCAGCGGCAGCCTCAGCCCCGAGAGGAACGCGTCCTCAGGAAACATACAGTACCCCAGTGCCAGAGCCGTGGTGGGCCGAATACCTGGGCTCGGAAGGAAGATCTCGAACTCCTGCGGAATATAGTAGGCGGCCCTGATAATGTTAAGGTACTCTGCCTTCAGAATGCTCGGGATGCTATCTGCGCGGATCTTCACCCGAGTGTCTTCACCCGTGTTGTGCTATCTAGATGATCTAACTAGACACAAATTAAAACCTCGCAAGTGTACGAATCATTTATAGAAGCGTAGTGACGAGCAAGGGTCGATCCTACAGAGATTGTAGAAATTAACTTACTCACCAATAAAATAGAAATACAGATCTTAAGGTGTTGTTCTAAAGAAATAAAAAGATTAAAAACTATATCTAGTAGTTCTGAATCACAAATATTTATCAAGTAGTTGGGTTTTGATTTCCACCTATAGTTAGTAATGCTAATCACCTTCTTCACTATTCTGGTTACTCATGTTCGTTCCTTTAAGGGCATGGTATCTACTCCTTAAAGTATTATTTCCCTAGCCAAGAATTAGGCATGGTATCTACTCTAACTCGTTTCTTTCCTTAAGTATTTAGCATGGTATCTACTAAGTTGCACTTAAAGAAAACATAAGAACAATGGAAACGAACAAACACTCGAAGTTCTCGAAATTGGTATCAGATCTAGATCCTTCAAGTTGATTAAACCAAGAACCCCTAAAGATTTCTGTGTTACAAGTTATGAGCACGAGATACGGGTTGTCTCTATACTCATATAACAGATTCAGATTTATAACATGCAAACTTGATAATCTCAGGTTCTGTATGGCAGTCGACTTGCTCTCACTCTCAGTCGACTGCTCTTAGAACTTCTGAACAAGTTTGCCTATTATAAATCTATACCAATACTCTCAGGTTTAATCAATAAGTAACAGAATAGCATTCAGAAGAATATAAGCATTACATAACTACGGTTTCAATCTACCCAACTATGAAATTAGTTCCACATAATAAAACTTTTATTAACTAACAGTTTCGAATACATGATGAAAATAAAACTAGAAAGAGAAGAAATAAACTGATGATGTTTGCTCTGAGAAGTCGACTGCTGTCACTCAGTCGACTGGCTTGTGCTTCAGTTTACTCGATCTCCTTCTTCTCCGATGCTGATAAAATAATCTTCTTGGTTGATGATTTGATGATTCAGAAATTCTGTCTGTCTTCGATGCTCCGATGCTGATAGAATAACGCCTCTTTGTTGATATTTATAGAACACGGGAAGGGAATTAGGGTTTGCATTTTTTTCACAAAAGTCCTCTTCTTTAATTTATTTTCTTCCTTATTTGATAGGCGTTTTATTTCTTTCTCTTTTCCTCTTTTCTTCCTTATCTGCTAACCACGTGCTCTTGCCAATCCCCTGTCTCTAGCTTTGATTTGTTGGAGAAGTTGTTATTCGCATATAGCCTGGGTTTGGATAGATTTGGATTTAGATGCGGATGGATCTTATCTTTTCACTCCGCCGGATGCAGTCGACTGGTGTTGAGTGTAAGTCGACTGTACCGAGACATCTGTGGCTTCATGATTCCTCAGTCAAGTCGACTGATGTTGGGGAAGTCGACTGTGCTGAGCCCCAGCAAACTCTCTGTCCGGTTGACTGATGAAGAGCCAGTCGACTGTTGCACTGCAGTTCCTTGTATATCATCCTCTCAGTCTGTATTAGTCTGGAATCTGCTTTGTTTTGCTGCTTTTGGTTGTTTCCTATGGAAAAGAGAAAAGAAGATTAAAATACCACATATAGAGCATTTAAATGTCTAATTGCAATAAGATTATTGCTCCTAAATGTGAATATTCTTGAGTTTATCAAATACCCCCAAACTTAGCTTTTGCTTGTCCTCAAGTAAAAAGTGAAATTATGAACAAGGGGAAAATAATAGTTTCACCCCATCACTCCAAGAAAATGTCTCATTATGCAAGCATCAAAATTTTGCAATCAAAATTAAAAACAATTTGCAAATAAAGTAAAAACAAGCATACCCACTTTCTCTAGTGCAATCGTCTATTCATAACTCCAAACCCAACCACACTTGTCATGCAATTAATTATAGTTATAGTATGTAACACTCCATCTGTGATTATCCCTTTTCTCTACTACAAACCGAGTAGCAAACTAGAGTTTTTTTTTTTTTTTTTTTTTTTTTTTTTTACTAGTCTCTTCTTTAAGTCGTCACTTGCCTTTTGACGCGAGTGCAAGACATTTGTGATGAATCCACCCGGTTACTCAACAAGTCACAAACTTTAAGTGCATTTCATACTCATATTTCAAGTTGCCGTTTGACGTAAAGGTAAACATTGGTGATGAATACCCTTAGTTACTAAGCAACTCAAAACATTGGAGTAGATTGACTTTATTCAACAATGGATATTTTCTTTTCGTTTTTTATTCTATTTACTTAAACTCTATTTAGGACTAGATCAAAGAGGATAATCACCAGAAAAAGCATCACAATTGTTTTTTTTTTTTTTTTTATGTATAATCGCATGACTCATATAATTTTGTAAGGAGTTATGAAACTCAACAATCCTAAAGTAAATAAGTATCCTTACTCTTACTTAATAAGACATTGTTTATCCTAAAAAAAATCAAAAGACTCCAAATGTAAATAACTACCCCCAAACTTAGATGGAACATTATCCTCAATGTTCGCACAGAACTTAAAGTATAGGCATGTGTTACCAACTAGTTTGAAGGAAAGAAATAAAATAAAGAAATAAAGAAATGATTAAAGAAATAAATAACTAGAGAGTGTAAGTACTCCCCTGAAAAATTGGGTTGCCTCCCAATAAGCGCTGTGTTTTCTGTCTTCAGCTAGACTTGATGAGTTCATCCAATGTATTGAATGGTTTGAAGATTCACATCTTCCTCTTGCGGCTCTAGACTCATCTCAATGTACGGCTTCGCCCTATGCCCGTTCACCTTGAATGTTTGATTTTTCTCTTTGCTATGAACCTCCAACGCTCCATGTGGAAAGACTTTTGTAACAATATATGGGCCGTACCATCGTGACATAAGCTTGCCTGGAAAGAGTCTTAATCTTGAGTTGTATATCAATACCTTCTGTCCTTCATAAAACTCCTTCCTTGCTAGCTGTTTATCATGGTACAACTTGGTCCTTTCCTTGTACAACTTTGCATTTTCATATGCGTCGTGCCTCAATTCTTCAAGCTCGTTCAGTTGTAATCTTCTTTTGTCGCCTGCTTGTTTCATATCAAAATTGAACCTTTTGATGGCCCAATAGGCTTTGTGTTCCAACTCCACTGGCAGATGACAGGCTTTTCCAAAAACCAACCGGTATGGTGACATGCTGATGGGTGTTTTATATGCCGTTCGGTAGGCCCATAATGCGTCATTCAAGCGTAGCGACCAATTCTTTCTCCTTATATTTACTGTCTTTTCCAAAATGCTCTTGATTTCTCTGTTGCTAATCTCCACCTGCCCACTGGTTTGAGGATGATATGGAGTACCCACTCTATGTGTAATCCCATATTTCTTCATCAAAGAAGCAAATAGAAAGTTATTGAAGTGGCTCCCTCCATCACTAATTATTGCTCGTGGTGTACCAAACCTAGTGAATATGTTTTCCTGCAGAAACTTGACAACAACTTTGTGATCATTAGTTTTTGAGGGGACAGCCTCGACCCATTTAGACACATAATCCATACCCACAAGAATATATAAATAACCAAATGAGTTAGGAAAGGGACCCATGAAGTCGATTCCCCAAACATCAAAAAGCTCGATTACTTGGATGTTTTGCAGTGGCATTTGATTTTTAGAAGAGATGTTGCCTGTCCTTTGGCATTTGTCACAAGTTCTGCAAAAAGAAAAAACATCTTTGAATACATTAGGCCAATAAAAACCAGATTGTAATACCTTAAGTGCTATTCTTTTTGGTCCAAAATGTCCTCCACATACATATTGGTGGCAATGTTGTAGAATATTCATTTGCTCTTCTTCTGCCACACATCTTCTTATAATTTGATCAGGGCAGAATTTGAACAAATAAGGATCATCCCAATAATAGTGCTTGCACATGGCCACCAGTCTCTTTCTTTCCTGAAGTGTCATACCTGGAGGGAAAACATGAGCAGTGAGATAATTTACAATATCTGCAAACCATGGAAGTTGTATATTTATTTCAAATAAATTTTTATCTGGGAAATTTTCATTAAGTGGGGGCACAATTCTTTCTTCCTCATGCAGTAATCTGGACATGTGATCTGCCACAACATTGTCACTTCCGTTCTTGTCTCTAATCTCAAGGTCAAATTCTTGAAGCAACAGCACCCATCTGATCAACCTAGGCTTAGCATCCTTTTTAGCAAACAAATATCTCAAAGCAGCATGGTCAGTGAAAACAATGACTTTAGAACCAATCAAATATGATCTAAACTTCTCTACAGCAAA
Organism: Hemerocallis citrina; assembly: GCA_017893485.1. Classification (NCBI taxonomy): domain Eukaryota; kingdom Viridiplantae; phylum Streptophyta; class Magnoliopsida; order Asparagales; family Asphodelaceae; genus Hemerocallis; species Hemerocallis citrina. The sequence continues at coordinate 280,556,700 of CM030362.1, forward strand.
AATGACAGCTAACATTTCTTTTTCAGTAGTGGAATAATTAAGCTGTGCGTCATTTAAAGTTCGAGAAGCATAGTAAATAACATGGGGTACCTTATTGATTCTTTGACCTAAAACAGCTCCCAAAGCATAATCACTTGCATCACACATAAGCTCGAAAGGATGGTTCCAATCTGGTGCCATGACAATAGGTGCAGAAATGAGAAGATTTTTCAATGTAATAAAAGTATTTGTGCACTCTTCTGTCCATGCAAACTCAACGTCCTTAGCCAACAATTCACAAAGGGGTCTGGAGATTTTCGAGAAATCTTTTATAAATCTTCTATAGAACCCTGCATGACCAAGAAAACTCCTAACACCCTTGACTGTAGTGGGAGGGGGTAGTTTTGATATGATGTCAATTTTTGCCTTGTCCACCTCTATGCCCCTTTTTAACACCACATGTCCCAAGACAATACCTTGTTGTACCATAAAATGGCACTTTTCCCAATTCAGCACTAAATTGCATTCTTCACATCTCTTAAGTACAAGCTGCAAATGGTTAAGGCATTCATCAAAACAAGATCCAAAAATACTAAAATCATCCATAAATACCTCGATGAACCTTTTCACCATGTCTGAAAATATACTCATCATGCATCTCTGAAATGTAGCTGGTGCATTGCACAATTTAAAGGGCATTCTCCTGTATGCAAAAGTACCAAAAGGACATGTAAAAGTGATTTTTTCTTGATCTTCTGGAGCAATAGCAATTTGATTATAGCCACTATAACCATCTAAAAAACAATAATGACTATATCCTGCTAATCTTTCTAACATTTGATCAATAAAAGGAAGAGGGAAGTGATCTTTCCTGGTTTCGTTATTCAGCTTTCTGTAGTCAATGCATACCCTCCATCCTGTGGTCACTCTCGTAGGGATAAGCTCATTCTCTTCATTCTTCACCACTGTGACTCCACTTTTCTTAGGCACCACATGTATAGGACTCACCCATTTGCTATCTGAGATATGGTAGATGATGCCAACATCTAATAGCTTCAAGACCTCTGTTTTTACCACTTCCTTCAGGATTAAGCCTTCTCTGTGCTTCCCTGCTCGGTTGCATTGTCTTCAAGAAGTATTTTATGCATGCACTTGGATGGACTTATTCTCTTGATATCTGCAATGGTCCATCCTATTGCACCTTTGTGTTCTCGCAGTACCCTCAGCAGCTTATCTTCTTCCTGTGCACTCAAATTTGCAGCAATTATCACTGGTAGCGTCTGGTTCTCACCCAAGTATGCATGCTTCAGGTGTTCAGGCAGCGGCTTAAGCTCCACGTCTGGTTTTCTGGTAGCAGTCGGGACAGTCGACTTGTTCCATGCACCAGTCGACTGGTCTGAGGAAACACAAGTTTTATCAGTCACAATATTTTCAAATGCAGGTGCGAGTTTACCTGAATATGACTTTGGAGTTTCAAGGTGATGTATTGTCTCTGCAATCCCGCAGTCATCGAATTCCTGTTCAACATGAGATAAAGTTAAAGATTGTGTAATTGTGGCTTGTAGTGGTTCAATGCTATGTAGCTGAAATGTTTGATCAACAATCTCCTGTACCACATCAATATTAAAGCATTCATGGTCATCATGTGGTAATTTTAGTGTATCAAACATTTTAAATTCAACCTTTTCTCCATCTATCTTCATACTTATAGTACCCTTTTTAACACAAATTTTTATATCAGCTGTACTCATAAAGGGCCTACCTAAAATGATCGGTAAAGAAGATGGCATTGAAGAGTCCTCCATGTCTAACACAACAAAATCTGCAGGCAAAATGAAATCATTTACCTGAACTAGGACATCTTCCAAAATACCTCTAGGTCTTTAGATGCTGCGATCAGCCAACTGCAAAGTGATGGATGTTGGTTTGAGTTTCCCCAATCCTAGCTTTTCATAAACAGAGTAAGGAAGAAGATTGATGCTTGCCCCCAAGTCTAGTAGTGCCTTTTCAAAGAAGTGCTCCCCAACCCTGCAAGGAATGGTAAAACTACCTGGGTCCTTCAATTTAGGAGGTAATTTCCTTAACAGAACCGCGCTCACTTTCTCTGTCAAAGACACATCCTCCCTCACCTGAAATGTTCTTTTGTGAGTACAACATTCTTTCAAAAATTTGGCATACGAAGGAATTTGTTTAATAGCATCAAGTAGGGGGATATTAATTTCTACCTTTCTGAGAGTTTCAAAGATATCAAATAAATGTTGTTCTTTCTTTTGCTTGACTAACCTTTGAGGGAATGGTGGCAAAACTGTTCTTTCTTTTTCACTTACCTTGTTGGAACCCAAAACTTTTGATGGTTGTGTATCTTCTTTGTCTGTGTGTGTTCCAACTTTATTGTCAATTGTCTTACCACTTCTCAGAGTTGTTACTGATTTGAGCTGTTCTTGGCCTCTAGGGTTTGGTATGGTTTGTGAAGGGAGTTCTCCTGCCTTTCTTTCACTCAACTCCTTCGCGATTTGCCCGATTTGAGTTTCCAATTTCTGAATTGCTTGCCCTTGTTGGTTGCTTGTTTGATGTTGTTGTTGGAGTAATTGAAGGACGGTGGATTCAAAATCCAACTTCTTCTGTTCTTGAACTGGCCGATCAAACCCACTTTCCATTTGGAAGTTTCGTGCATGTCCTTGCGAAGATTGAGTGCCTTGATTGTTGCTCCACGAGAAATTTGGATGGTTCCTCCACCCTGGATTGTATGTGTTCGAGAATGGGTTGTTCTTTGGTGGAAACACTCCTTGTCCCACATAGTTTTCATGCTCCTGATCTGTGAAAGATGACATGGGACATGTGTCAGTTGTATGATCACAATGAGAACAAAATGCACAAATTTCTTTTGTTAGATTTTTGACACTGCCCATTGTTGTCATTGCATTAACATGCATATCAATTTTTTTGTTCATGTTTGTCATTTCTAATTGTATGTTATTACTACCAGAAATTTCATAAACTCCCTGTTTATTCGAAATGCCTCTTCCCCTTGTTGAGAATTGCTGTGAGTTCTCGCTTAGTTCTTCAAATAATTCATGGCCTCCTCACCACTTTTCCTCATCAAGATCCCGTTACAAGCTGAATCCACAATTTCCTTGTTAGTATCATTTAAACCCTCATAAAACGCTTGTACCTGATCATCTTTAGGCATGTTGTGTGTAGGACACTTGAGAAGCTTGTTTTTGAAATCCTTCCATGCTTCGAAGAATAAATCTCCATCTTTTTGTTGGAAGAGTTGAATCTCCCTCTTTAGTTGTTTGGTTTTCTGGGCTGGGAAGAATTCTTTCAAGAATTTTGTGGCCAATTGCTCCCATGAATTAATTGATCCTGGTTCCGAAGAATTATACCACAATTTAGCATTAAGTTTCAAAGAGAATGGAAACAAGATTAACCTGATTTGTTTAGGGGTAAGCCCTTGGACGCTTTGTGTTCTGCAAAGATCAAAAAAATGTTACAGATGGAGGCGAGGCTCCTCGTCTGGTTTGCCACTAAAGTGGGGAACCATGCTGAGTAATTGGGGAGATAGATGCATATTCCCTGTGACATTAGGTTGATAAGCAATGCAGGAAGGTTGCTCAATATTCTTAGGCGTGAATTTGTCCTGCATTGGCACTCGATTTGGTATCTCCTCAGCCATTGTTGCTCGTGAATTGTGTCTCTGTGCAGTCGCCTGGTCCCTTGTAGCAGTCGACTGGTTGGTTGCAGACAGCCGACCTAGTCTGTGCAGAGTACGTTCTGTTTCCGCGTCAATAGGTAGTAGCTCTGGACGAAGTGATCGCCTTCCGTGCATCCACCAAAATCCTATAACCTAGAAGAAAATATTGATTAATAAAAGAAAAGAAAATAAAAGAAAAGATTTACTGATTTGTAAGTTAAAATGCTAACAATCCCCGGCAGCGGCGCCAAAAACTTGTTGTCCTATCTAGATGATCTAACTAGACACAAATTAAAACCTCGCAAGTGTACGAATCGTTTATAGAAGCGTAGTGACGAGCAAGGGTCGATCCCACAGAGATTATAGAAATTAACTTACTCACCAATAAAATAGAAATACAGATCTTAAGGTGTTGTTCTAAAGAAATAAAAAGATTAAAAACTATATCTAGTAGTTCTGAATCCCAAATATTTATCAAGTAGTTGGGTTTTGATTTCCACCTATAGTTAGAAATGCTAATCACCTTCTTCACTATTCTGGTTACTCATGTTCGTTCCTTTAAGGGCATGGTATCTACTCCTTAAAGTATTGTTTCCCTAGCCAAGAATTAGGCATGGTATCTACTCTAACTCGTTTCTTTCCTTAAGTATTTAGCATGGTATCTACTAAGTTGCACTTAAAGAAAACATAAGAACAATGGAAACGAACAAACACTCGAAGTTCTCGAAATTGGTATCAGATCTAGATCCTTCAAGTTGATTAAACCAAGAACCCCTAAAGATTTCTGTGTTACAAGTTATGAGCACGAGATACGGGTCGTCTCTATACTCATATAACAGATTCATATTTATAACATGCAAACTTGATAATCTCAGGTTCTGTATGGCAGTCGACTTGCTCTCACTCTCAGTCGACTGCTCTTAGAACTTCTGAACAAGTTTGCCTATTATAAATCTATACCAATACTCTCAGGTTTAATCAATAAGTAACAGAATAGCATTCAGAAGAATATAAGCATTACATAACTACGGTTTCAATCTACCCAACTATGAAATTAGTTCCACATAATAAAACTTTTATTAACTAACAGTTTCGAATACATGATGAAAATAAAACTAGAAAGAGAAGAAATAAACTGATGATGTTTGCTCTGAGAAGTCGATTGCTGTCACTCAGTCGACTGGCTTGTGCTTCAGTTTACTCGATCTCCTTCTTCTCCGATGCTGATAAAATAATCTTCTTGGTTGATGATTTGATGATTCAGAAGTTCTGTCTGTCTTCGATGCTCCGATGCTGATAGAATAATGCCTTTTTGTTGATATTTATAGAACACGGGAAGGGAATTAGGGTTTGCATTTTTTTTCACAAAAGTCCTCTTCTTTAATTTATTTTCTTCCTTATTTGATAGGCGTTTTATTTCTTTCTCTTTTCCTCTTTTCTTCCTTATCTGCTAACCACGTGCTCTTGCCAATCCCCTGTCTCTAGCTTTGATTTGTTAGAGAAGTTGTTATTCGCATATAGCCTGGGTTTGGATAGATTTGGATTTAGATGCGGATGGATCTTATCTTTTCACTCCGCCGGATGCAGTCAACTGGTGTTGAGTGTAAGTCGACTGTACCGAGACATCTGTGGCTTCATGATTCCTCAGTCAAGTCGACTGATGTTGGGGAAGTCGACTGTGCCGAGCCCCAGCAAACTCTCTGTCCGGTTGACTGATGAAGAGCCAGTCGACTGTTGCACTGCAGTTCCCTGTATATCATCCTCTCAGTCTGTATTAGTCTGGAATCTGCTTCGTTTTGCTGCTTTTGGTTGTTTCCTATGGAAAAGAGAAAAGAAGAGTAAAATACCACATATAGAGCATTTAAATGTCCAATTGCAATAAGATTATTGCTCCTAAATGTGAATATTCTTGAGTTTATCAACCCGGCACTGGCGGGATCGTTTCGATGTCCTTAATATCGTCAGGATACATCCGAATCGACCCTGGATTCCTGAAGGTGACCGGGGGAAACTCGAGACCCGGTCTCAGTGCGTACTCATCGGGTGAGGAAGGACTGTGCGGGATAGTCATGGCTTTCTTCTTTCGACGAGGACGAGCCTTACGCTCGGGGGACGACATCGACAAGGGGGGAAGTGGTGGAAGATCTTCTCCGACACCAGTCGGCCCTCCAGCCGTGCTTTGACCAGCATCCTGTCCTTCGTCCTCATCCTCCTCGTCTTCCTCACCACCCTCGGCAACCTACTCATCTTCGTCTCCCTCCTCTTCATCACCTTCCCACTCCTGATCCTGTTCCTCCTCATCCTCGCCATCCCCCTCATCCTCTTCCTCCTCGTCACCCTCATCCATGGGCTCCTTCCCCGGTCTTCTGGACCTCATCGGGGACACCACAAAGACAACATCGTCCCCATCATCTGACCCAGGGTCGGTAAGAACCTCCTCATTCACCCTATACTTGCTCAAGGACGACGACGTTTCCTGCTCTGATTCCTCCGCGGAATGACCTGACGAGCTAGCCTCGGATCCGGACTGAGTTCGCGACATTACTAAAAAGAAAAATACTAACCTGGAACGTAGAAAGTTACGGTCACCGGAAAATCTGCCGACGGCAAGTAAAATTCCCGCTCTTGTTAAAAATTGGAAAGTGAGTAATAAAATGAAAAGGAAGAAACGAGGGAGGGGATGGGGTTTTAAAGAGGGAAAGCGACTCCACGATTCTCGCGAAAAGGATCTGGCCGTTAGATCTTAATTGACAAGATCTAACGGCCACCAAGATCTGGAAAAGCTTTGATCTTTGCGCCCATGACGTCAGCAATAGGCGTAAAATTACCCCACTGACCCTCCACATTTTCTATAACAAAAAAGGCTTTTCTCCGCAGAGACAGAAGGGTCGACGCTCGGATAGAAGCACGAGCCAGTAATTCCCCTTCTATTTTCACAGAAGGGTCGACGCTAGAATGGAAGCGCGAGCCAATTCCCCTTCTACTTTACAGAAAGGTCGACGCTCGGATGGAAGCGCGAGCCAGTAATTCCCCTTCTATTTTCACAGAAGGGTCGACGCTCGGATAGAATCGCGAGCCAATTCCCCTTCTATTTTCACAGAAGGGTCGACGCTCGGATAGGAGCGCAAGCCAATTCCCCTTCTATTTCACAGAAGGGTCGACGCTCGGATAGAAGCGCGAGCCAATTTCCTTTCTATTTTACAGAAGGGTCGACGCTCGGATAGAAGCGTGAGCTAATTCTCCTTCTACTTTACAGAAGGGTCGACGCTCGGATGAAAGCGCGAGCCAATTCTCCTTCTATTTCACAGAAGGGTCGACGCTCGGATAGAAGCGCAAGCCAATTCCCCTTCTACTTTACAGAAGGGTCGACACTCGGATGGAAGCGCGAGCCAATTCCCCTTCTACTTTACAGAAGGGTCGACGCTCAGATGGAAGCGCAAGCCAATTCTCTTTCTACTTTACAGAAGGGTCGATGCTCGGATGGAAGCGCGAGCCAGTAATTCCCCTTCTATTTTCACAGAAGGGTCGACGCTCGGATAGAAGCGCGAGCCAATTCCCCTTCTATTTCACAGAAGGGTCGACGCTCGGATAGAAGCGCGAGCCAATTCCTCTTTTACTTTACAAAAGGGTCGACGCTCGGATGGAAGCGCGAGCCAATTCCCCTTCTATTTCACAGAAGGGTCGACGCTTGGATAGAAGCGCGAGCCAATTCCCCTTCTACTTTACAGAAGGTTCGATGCTCGGATGGAAGCACGAGCCAATTCCCTTTGTATTTTCACAGAAGGGTCGACGCTTGGATAGAAGCGCGAGCCAATTCCCCTTCTATTTCACAGAAGGGTCGACGCTTGAATAGAAGCGCGAGCCAATTCCCCTTCCACTTTACAGAAGGGTCGACGCTCGGATGGAAGCGCGAGCCAATTCCCCTTCTACTTTACAGAAGGGTCGACGCTCGGATGGAAGCGCGAGCCAGTAATTCCCCTTCTATTTTCACAGAAGGGTCGACGCTCGGATGGCAAGCCAATTCCCCTTCTATTTTCACAGAAGGGTCGACGCTCGGATAGAATCGCAAGCCAATTCCCCTTCTATTTTCACAGAAGGGTCGACGCTCGGATAGAGGCACGAGCCAATTCTCCTTCTATTTTCACAGAAGGGTCGACGCTCGGATGGAAGCGCGAGCCAGTAATTCCCCTTCTATTTTCACAGAAGGGTCGACGCTCGGATGGAGGCGTGAGCCAGTAATTCCCCTTCTATTTCACAGAATGGTCGACGCTCAGAGGGAATCTCGAGCCCCAACTACTCCTTTGTCATGGTGGGACTCGGCGCTCGGATAGAATCTCGAGCCCCAACTACTCTCCTTTGATATAGTAGGGCTCGGCACTCGGATAGGATCCCGACCCGAGCCACAACTACTCCTTTGATATAGTGGGGCTCGGTGCTCGGATAGGATCCCGAGCACCAACTACCCTCCTTTATCATAGAGGGACTCGGTGCTCGGATAGAATCCCGAGCCCCAAACTGCCCTTCTCTAATATGGAGGGACTCGGATGCCGACCCCTAGTACTCGACGAATCGAGCCCCAGAAAAACCACACCTCTCTTCCAAATAGCAAGAAGATCGTCCTCCGATCCAAGGAGCTCGGATGCCGACCCCCAAACACTCGCCAAGCCGACCTTCCACAAGAACCAATCTCATATAAAATCGGCCTCAGTGCCCCCTCGCTCTTCCAACTAGTGAGGGAACCTTCTACTCATCCGCCGACCCCATAGGCTCACTTGCCGACCCCATAGACTCATCTACCGAGGCGATGAGGGTTGGCAAGCCCCAACAGATGGCCTCGATGCCCCCTCGCTCCTCTAACATAGAGGGACTCGGTGCTCGGATAGAATCCCGAGCCCCAAACTGCCCTTCTCTGATGTGGAGGGACTCGGATGCCGAGCCCTAGTACTCGACGAATCGAGCCCCAGAAAAACCACACCTCTCTTCCAACTAGCAAGAAGATCGTCCTCCGACCCAAGGAGCTCGGATGCAGACCCCCAAACACTCACCAAGCTGACCTCCCACAAGAACCAATCTCATATAAAATTGGCCTCAGCACCCCCTCGCTCTTCCAACTAGCAAGGGAACCGTCTACTCATCCGCCGACCCCATAGGCTCACTTGCCGACCCCATAGACTCATTTACCGAGGCGATGAGGGTTGGCAAGCCCCAACAGAAGGCTTCGACGCCCCCTCGCTCTTCCAACTAGCGAGGTGGCCGTCTGCCGACCCTTGGGCTCGTCCGCCGACCCTTGGGTTCATCTGCTGACCCTTGGGCTCGCCTGCCGATTCCCCAAGCCTCGGCAAGTGTCGCTCTGGCTCCCCTACTCTACACGGCCACCCGCGCAAACTCCAATAAGGGATCCATTCCTCCTACCCCCCTGGCCTCCTCGAAAGGTAGAAGATCCTACTTTCTCACCCCAACATCCCCCCTGCTCTTCCTACGGAGGTGAAGAATCACTCCTAGATAGCTGGCTACCCAGCCCTATAGGAGTGTGGGGCTTGTGATATGGGCTAGGAATGACGTGGCCCATCCTGGGCCATAGGATCCCCTCAGGATACGCGCACCTCCTGATTCTCCAGATTCGCCATGTCAGCGTCGGAAAACTGCCCGTACCGCTGCCACGTCAGCCCAGAAACTGCTCGGGCATCTGCCACGTCAGCCCTAAACTGCCCGGGTTTCCACCGCCTCAGCCACACGGGCAACCGGGTCCAGACCCGGCCCCAAATGGGTCCAGACCCGGTTGGGATCTTCTATAAATACCAGACCCTTACTCCTTCTCCAGGTAATCAATCTTTGGCCACCAAAACCCTAGTTACTGTTACTTTCACCCAGTGACTGACTAGATCATCGGAGGGTCTGCCACCGGGACCAACCCCGGTGTTCCGAGACCGTCTATAGGTACACAAGACCCTCGGATCCGAGCCTCAAAGATCTGAGCCCAGCATCAGCCTCCACCTCAATACCGCCTACCTCGGTACCGTTTGCCCAGCCAAGGGTCATCTACATAGGTGTCTCCTCTAATACAAATCGAGTAGGAACTCATGCCTGGTGCATCCACACGTTCCCCAAAAACCAACTGCATCAAACACCACTGACCTATAAACTAAAGTTTTCCTTCATTTTAAAAAATGAAGGATGAAAAACGCTCTAGAATGATACCTTTGTGATTGAACTTATTAATTACAGATATATGTCACCAACGTATAGTTGAACCTTTTAGACACTTTTTTGGCGTTCATGTTGCTGCTTATTTTGGTATGGGAGCAAACAGATAGTGAGTTAATATTTAATGGAAACTACTAAAAATTTGACATTTGATCGTTGCCCTAAAAAGTGGTTAGAGCTCCTGTGATTGGATCTGAATCGTTGATTGAACACCATGATCTGGATCCGACGATTGCTGACGCTACCGATGGACCTACAAAAAGCCTAAAACACCGGGTGTGGCCCCGGCGACAGCCCTTCCGACGCTCAAGTCAGAACCAGACAGAGAAAGAGTGTTTGAGAGAGAAATTGTTAATTACCTTTTGACTGAGGGGGGAGGGGGGGAGGTATTTATAGGCTGAGAAACAGTACAGGAGATTTATATGAATCCATTAGATCGACTATGAAATCCTTATCTGATATTCGAATCTCCCCTTCAAGAGATAAGCGCTCTTGTTTGGCGATAAGAGATTTGACTAACAGCCTTCATGGCTTGGATCTCTCTTAGTGAGCCTAATCTGTCACATTTTATGGGCTTGAAAGAGGTCCATATCTTGTAAAGGAGCCTGGAGAAGGCCCAGACCTATTAAAGAGACCCGTTATGACTAATCTGCAAGTATAAGCTTTGAGATATGTGTCGGAATTGTACGACCCCATTATGACTAACTTAGAGGAGCTGCTATTGAGGCAATTCTTGTGACAGAGTTGAACGTACGAACTTACTGTTTGCGCCCAGCAAGTTTGTAGAGACAACTCTAAGATGGAGTTAGAAATAAAGCTTGTCGTTTAGTCCCAGCAAGCTTGGAGGGACAACTCTAAGGCGGATTATGCCATAGAGCTTGTTGTTTGATCCCAGCAAGTTAAAAGAGATAACTCGTAGCGGAGTTGGTCGTTGAACTTGTTGTTTGTTCCCAACAAGTTTTTAGAGGAAACTTTAATATGGAGTTGGTCGTTTGAACTTTCCATTTGCGCCCAGCAAGTTCGTGCAAAGGCAACTCTAAGACGTAGTTAATATTGAAATTGTTGTTTGATCTCGGTGAGTTTGGAAACAACTCTGTAACGGAGTTGAACGTTGAACTTTTTGTTTGCATCCTAGCAAGTTAGAGAGGACACTGTGACGGAGTTGAACATTAAACTTTTTATTTGCGCCCAGCAAGTTCATGGAAAGGCAACTTTCAGACGGAGTTGATGTTGAGCTTGCTATTTGTACCCAGCAAGTTTGGAGAGAACTTTATGATGGAGTTGAACATTGATCTTGCCGTTTGTTCTCGGTAAGTTTATAGAGAAATCTGCGACGGAGTTGAGCGTTGTACTTGTTGTTTGTGCCAAGCAAGTTTGGAGAGGCAACATTGATATGGAGCTGGTCATTTGAACTTGCTATTTGCGCCTAGCAAGTTTGCATAGAGGCAACTCTAAGACAGAGTTGATGTTGAAACTGCCTTTTGATCTCAGTGACAACTCTATGACGAAGTTGAACATTGAACTTGCCATTTGTGCCCTGCAAGTTTTGAGAGACAACTCTAAGACAGAATAGGCCATGTATAGCTTGCTGTTTGATCCCAGCGAGCTTGTGGATAACTCTGAGACGGAGTCAAATGTTGAACTTTTTGTTTGATCCCAGCAAGTTTAGAGAGAACCCTGAGATGGAGGTCAACGTTGAACTTGTCGTTGCGCCCAACAAGTTTGGAGAGGCAACTCTGAGATGGAGTTGGTCTTTGAACTTGTCGTTTGCGCCCAGAAAGTTTGTATAGAGGTAACTCTGAGATGGAGTTGATGTTGAAACTGCCATTTTGATCCCGGCGAGTTTCGAGACAACTCTGTGACAGAATTGAATGTTGAAGTTGTCGTTTGCTCCCAGCAAGTTTTGAGAGACAACTCTGAGGCAGAGTTGAATGTTGAACTTACTGTTTGTACCCAAAAAGTTTGGAGAGGTAACTCTTTGATCGAGTCGATGTGAAAATTGACGTTTGATCCCGACGACTTTGGAGAAAACTCCGTGATGGTGTTGGTTGTTGAACTTGTCATTTGTTCCCAATAAGTTTTTGGAAGCGACTCTGAGACGGAGCCCAACGTTGAACTTGTTATCTGATCCTAGCAACTTTAGAAAGAACCCTGTGGCGGAGTTGATCATTGAACTTGCCGTTTGCACCCAGCACGTTTTGAGAGACAACTCTCAGACAAAGTTGATCGTGGAACTTACCGTTTGATCCCAGCAAGTCTTAAAGAGGCAACTTTGAAGCAGAGTTAAACATTGTACTCATTATTTGTGTCCAGCAAATTTAAAGAGGCCACTTATGGTAGAGTTTGTCGTTTGGACTTGCCATTCGGAGTGAACGAGCCGTTGACGGAGCCTGAGTGAAGAATATGGTATTGAACTCGTTGTTTGGAGTCAAAACGTTATTGACAGTGCCTAAGCAAAGAAGAAGGCATTGAACTCATTATTTGGTGTCAACGAGTTATTAGATGGAGCTCGAGCGAAGAGCAAGCTGTTGAACTCATTGTTTGGTGTCAATGAGTTGTTAAATGGAGCCCGAGCAGAGAGCAAGGTGTTGAACTCGTTATTTGGAGTCAACGAGTGGTTGATGGAGCCTGAGCAAAAATCAAGGCGTTGAACTCGTTGTTTGATGCCAACGAGTTGTTGACGGAACTTGAGCGAAGAATAAGGCGTTGGACTCGTTGTTTGGAGTCAACGAGTTGTTGATGGAGCTCGAGCGGTGAGTGGAATGTTGAACTCATTGTTTGGAGCCAAAAAATTGTTGATGGAGCTTGAACGAGCACAAGGCATCGAACTCATTGTTCGGAGTTGACGAGTTGTTGGCCGGAGGAACTCAAGTGGCAAGAAGCGTTGAACTCTTTTCGTGAAGCGAATGAGTTGTGGGCATTCTGAATCTTCTTAATATTGAAGTGAAGTCACTTGTGTTTGTTCAACATTGAGGTGATTCCATTTCTCTTTGCTAACAAGTAGTTGTGTACATCAAATGAGGTCCTCGGGATATTGAGTTTGCTCTCCTTCATGATACGTTGTGCTTGACGGCATTGGGAAAAGTTCGTTTGCACGATGCTTCATGCGAGACGGAGTTGGAGCCTGCTCAGGTGAAGGTGGTAGGATAAACCTAGAGCTTGCCCACCTAAGGGAGACTTGTCTTCAATTTTATCGTCAAGAGTTGAGGTGACCATGGGAAGCTGTTAACTGGCGGGTGGCTTGCGAAGTGGTTTGTGTCTCTTGGCGGAGCATCCCTCTATTGTGTAGTTGGAAGAACGACTTGGAAGACAGTTTGTTGTATAGCTTTTACAAGACTTTTGTAACGATTCTTAGGCATGAAATGTACACTTATTTTAATTCTGTGGTTGTAATGAGACTTGTAGTGATGTTGGATCTGACTACATAAATTTGTGATAGTTCTGTGATTAGAAGAAATATTTTCATATGCTTGATCCTTATTATGCAACTTGTCGTTGAAATTGATGAGCCGTCGAATGGATTCTTTCCAACTAAATGACAAGGCCTCAAATTTGTTGTGTATAGCTAATGAACTGTCGATGGTGTGTGTAATGTTTGATATAATTTAGAACTTATCCGTCTTGTAGTCAGCTAGTTGTAGGAGCAACTCTAAGGAAGAGTTGTTTTCCAAACTTGCTGTATGGTTCCTCCAACAAATTGTGATAGTCACATCGAGTGGCGAGTTGAACTCCAAATGTTGCTTTTGCAAGTTTTATTGGAGTAACTGCAATCCATAATTTTGGACCTCTAATCTGTCTTTAAGAAATTTTAACTAGTTTCAGGAACAGATCAAATGCCGAGTTGAACTCTGAACGTGCTTGATTGCAAGTTGCTAAACTAACTTCGAGCCATGGGTATGGATTCCGAACTTGTTAGTTTAGGTATTAACTAATTGCAGGAGCATATCGAATGATGAGTTGAACTCCAGACTTGCTTTGTCGCAAGTTGCTAAAGTAACATCGAGCCATGGGTATGGACTCTGAACCTATCATCGAGGCATTAACAGATTAGAGGAGTAGATCAAATGGCAAAGCAAACTCTTAACTTACTTTTTTGCAAATTGCTAAAGTAACTTTGAGCCATGTGTGTGGAGTTCGAACCCGTCTTATAAGGAGCTTCTAATGAGTTTTTGATGTCGTTGTTGGAGTAGGGTTGGTTTTTAACTCATTGTATGCATCTGTTAAGTTGTACAAAATTTTTGCAAATACACAATTTTATTGGAAAACTAAGTGGTTGCTCTAGTGGCTAGCAGTTATTACATGCAGTGACCGGTAGTGAATGCGGTCTTTATTGAAAAGTTACACTAAATGGCTGTTCTAGTTACTAACCTTTATTACAAATTGAGCAAATTTGCTACTACTAGTAAGAGAGGACATTTTAGACACCCTCGTTCAACTTCATAAGGTTTTCTACTTTCTAAGTCCCTGGTAATATCTCCTTGTCCCTCGGGTCTTCAAGTTGATGAGCCGTTAGGCGAACAACTTGGTAGAACTTGTCTGGATTGCCTGTTGTCGAGCGAGCCTCCCCTTGTTTTGCAGAGAGAAGGGATGTTTTTCAGATTCATTAATGTGTTTTGCCAGGACTAGTTCTTTCCAATGAATGAGCGGAGTGGCTTCAGGTGGTGGATTCAGGTTTATTATTGTGTTATGATGAAAAGAGTTAGGAACTGGTAAGAAATGATATGGTAGGTTTGAAAGTTCTTGGCAGGATTGTTTATGGTAGTGGCTTCATGCTTGTTTACAGTCTTGGAATTATTCTTACTATTTTCTGGCGATAACTCTATGGCGTCGAGGGGGAGAACCGAGCCACCCATTGTAGCGGTGTAGCTTGCTCGTGATGCCTGTTGACTCCCTACAACTTGGTCTATGTTGTTAGAAACTTCATTTTCATGTGGAAGACGGAAGCAGCTGCATGGAAGACCGCTAGGCCGGGACGGCCGAATGTTGCGTTGTATTTGGCGTTGAATAGTGGGGACTTTCATGATTTCACATCAAGTGTGATGATTCCTTCTACTTAAACAGAAACACCGGAGAATTCGTAGAGTGTATAGCCGGCTGGCTTGAGCCGGTCCTGGGAGAGCTTGAGGCCATTGAAAATTTTGATGAAAATGATGTTTACCGAGCTGCCATTGTCCACCAGGATACGGTGTACCTCATGATTCACCATACAAAGGTTTATAACCAATGTGTCGCAATGAGGTGTTTAGAAACCTTCTAAGTCCTTGTTGGAGAAAAATATCGAGACCCCGGTGCTCTTGGCAGGTGCGATGTTATGTACTGAGTTGACTTTCCTAACAAAGGCTTTGCGGAAGGAGTTGGAATCTCCCCTCATTGGGCCTCCGTGAATAGAGTGAAGAATGTTCATGTGTTCTGAGTCTTGTGATTCAGAGAGCCTCTCTCAACGCTTATTAGCCCCCCATGCCGGAGGGGTTTCAGCATTGTTGTTTTGTTGGACAAATTGAAAGAGATAGACTCGGAAAATTAGGCCTTACAAGTTCTTCTTTGAGGGCTCGAAAGTTGTCAGTAGTGTGTCCATGATCTCTGTGTAATGCGCACCACTTATTTTGGTCTGTTCTTTTGCTAGCTGTGGACATCTTGGAGGGGGATTATACTGTCCTTCTCAACTTCCATGAAGATGATTGATATGCTTGCATTGAGAGGAGTGAACTTGTCGAAGCGTGGTGCTAAAGGTGGACGGCATTGACCTGCATCATCTTTCTGAAATTTCCTGTGTCTTTCCTCGTTTGTATTCTTCCATTGTTCCCGGAAGATGAATAGTTATTGCCTTGAGGATAAACAGCTTCCTCGACTATGATATATTTGTCACTCCTTTCTAGGAGCTCAGTGAAACTTTTAGGTGGCTTCTTCACGAATGAGGCTTTCAGGTCTTCGTTAGTGACATTGTGGCGAAAAGCTGCAGCTGCCACTGATGAGTCCAAGGAGGAAACCGACCTTGCTTCGACTGTGATGCGTTTGACGAAGTCTTTCAGCAATTCTCCATCCTTTTGTTTCAGTTCCAATAGGAGGCACTTGTTTTGTGGCTAGTAACAAAGTGCGCTATGAAGAGTTTCAATAGTTGGTCGAAGGAGAATATTGACTTCGGAGTGTGTCGGAAATACCATTCCCTTACTAATCCTTTCAGTGTTGCGGGGAACGTTCTGCACATGAGTGCATCGGTGGCGTTGTAGACCATCATGGGGTTTTAAAACTTTCAATATGGTCCACCAGGTCTGATTCACCATCGTATGACTCGATTTAAGGACCTTTGAAGTTCCTCGGAATTGGCACATCAATGATGGACTTGCTGAATGGAGGTCGACTGGGACAGTAAGCCCTGCTGGAGCGGTTTTCCTCATTTTTCATCTGTTTCAGGCGATCTTCTACCTCTCGAATTTGGCGAAGGACTTGGTCGTCCTTCCCCTTAGATCAAGTTGATTTTTCGGATTCTTCTTTAGAGGGCTGACCCTGGTCTTGACTACCCTAAATAGCTCGGAGGATGTCAAGCTTGAATCTTTCCAATTTGCCCCTAGTGACTGGGGCTTCTTTCTCTCTATTTCGCTCAAGAAGCTTTCGACCCTCATGAGTCGGGCTTCTTTCTGCAGTGTGCCCCATGTGAGATGATGAATGTCTTGATCCCTGTCTAGGAGAGTGGCTTCTCTGGTTTTCCTAACATTCTAAGCGGGAGGCCTCAGTTTGGGAGCACCTCTCATTCAAGCAGATTCGTAGATTAGTTCCTTGTTGTCTGATGCTAATGATTTGGCGGATCTCTAGATCTTCGGGGGCCTCGCAAGGCCATTGACTCAGTTGAAGTATTATGGACTGAGGTACAGTCATGCACAGGATGTTGTTCATAACAACTTTGTCAAGAGCCCTCCGGTGCCTCTCCGTTGACAGGAGATTGACCAGGCTGTCGGGGCGGCTGTTGAGGAGGAATCAGATCTTCCACAGGAGGAGCTGGTTGACGAAGATAGTTGGTGCGACGACCTGAGGCCGCCGTTCTGCCTCTTAGTCTTTGTGGCATGGCGGTAAGTTTGATTTGTGTAGCTTCCCACAAACGACGTCAATCTGTTTCTGCTTATTTTGGTGTGGGAGCAAACAGATAGTGAGTTAATATTTGATGGAAACTACTAAAAATATGACCTTTGATCGTTATCATGAAAATTGGTTAAAGCTTCTGTGCTTGGATCTGGATCGTTGATTGAACACCATGATCTGGATCCAATGGTTGCTTATGTGGCCGATGAACCTACAAAAAGTCTGAAACACCGGGGTGGCCCCGGTGACAAACCCTTCGACGCTCAAGTCAGAACCAGAAAAAGAAAAAGAGTTTTATAGAGAAATTGTCAATTACCTTCTGACTGAGGAGGGTAGAGGGTATTTATAGGCTGAGAAACCATACAGGAGATTGATATAAATCTATTAGATCGAATATGAATTCCTTATCTCCTATTTAAATCTCCCCCTCAAAGAGATAAGCTCTCATGTTTGGGGATAAGAGATTTGACTAACAGCCTTCATGGGCTAGGTCTCTCTTAGTGGGCCTAATCTGTCTAGAGACCCATGTCTTGTAGAGGAGCCTGTAGAAAGCCCGGACCTGTTAAAGAGGCATGTTATGACTAATCTTGTAACACCGTAGACTTTTAAATAATGTTTTTTAGGTGTATAAATGAATTAAAATGATTTTGGTGATTTAATAAACATTTTTCTGAAAATTATCCTTTTTACACGTGCAAATATTTTCTTGGGATGTTCAAAGTCAGAAATTATTTTGGGGGAAACCTATTAATTATTAGTAGGTATTATTTATTAATTTTCTGGATTTTTCTGATATTTATTTGGCATATTTGCAAATATTACAAAAAGATGGGCTTTTGTGAAAAATTACCACTTGGAGTGAAAACTCCAGATTTTCGGATTTTTGGGCTGAGCATGATGGCTAGCCAACTCAGAGGTAAAAATTTTACTTTTTGTTTTAATAGGTTTGGTTTATTTCGCAAATTTCTTAAAGAATGGTCTTTTTGCAAAATTAGCACTTATGGGCAAAAATTACAAATTTGTTTTTCTGGACTTAAACCCAGTGTCAGCCAGTATTAGGGTGGTTATTTTTGTTTTCTAATTTAAAGTGAACTGGTTAATTTAATTTCCAAGTATAAGGATTTATATATGTAAAGATATATTCAAAAAGGGATATTTTTCAAAACCTATTCAAAACCCTAATTACCCTAATTCCAGGTCTATTTAAAAGAGAGTGCAGTCGTCTCTTTGTTGTACTACACAAAGGTTTTTCTTTATTATTATTTTCTTGCGAAAGGAAGAACTTTTAGTATTCTCTTTATTATTTTTGTTGATTCTTCAATAAGGTGAGTGACATATGTTTGATTTCTCATTGTTCTATGCATGTTGTATGTGATGATTTGTCAATTAGGAAGCATGTTAGAGGATTGTATGATGATATAATGAATTATTGAAGGATGGATGAATAAACATTGAATCTTTTCATGAAACTATGCTATTGATGATTAAAATTACATATAGATGGCTTGATCTTGTTAAAGAACGTAATAGAAATCATGAGTAGGTTGTTTTCTTTCATATGCTTACTGATTTGATGGGTTATGATGAGTATGTATGTTTTATAATGCACAAATTGATTAAAGATGAACTTTTACTGTGTGTGTACATATGCTTGATCTGTTCTTGAAGTTTGATGAGTATAACTTGATTAATACATGTCAAAATTTGCTTTTATTCATGGTTAAACTGATGTTTAGTAGTTGTATATGAGATAATGAATTACAAGAGGAGTTTTTGGATCAAAGAGATCAAGTTTTGGATGATGTGAAGAGGGGTATATTTCGGGTCTGACTAGGTTCAGCCGAATTTGGGTTTTGTGATTTTTATGAAGTTTTTGATTTGATTTGTTTTGATACTGAGATTGAATCTAAACATTATACTACTCCTATTTGATGAATTTTGAAACTTTACTGATGCAAACACACATATATACACTTCATATATCTATATTTACTATTTTGAAGTAGTTTCAATGAAAATTTATTCTTTTATGATTTTGATGTGGTTTTGATTTGTTTTATAAACTCCATTACGTTAGACAAGTTGTATTTGATCATCTCAGGATTTTTTTTTTTTGCAAATTTTTTGATTTTACAGAAAATTATTGAAGTATCAGTAAAGATGTGCACGAATTTCAAAGATGTATTTCTCTTAACATGACAGTCGACCGCCTAGTAATTGTACTAAGGTTGACAATTGACTGTCAATTCTTGGGTTTTCAGATTTTTTCTCGACATTCGATCGTTGTGTTTTGCACTGTCTTTGACAGTCGACTGTTAGCTGCTTGGCTGATTGTTTTTTTGAGTTTTTCTGTTGTTTTTCTTGAACGATTATTTTTTTGAACTTATGGATTATTGATCTACTGTTTTAGATGATGTTTTTACTACATATTACAGTATTTTACAGAAAGTTATATTTTGATTTTAATAGAATTTAAATTGTATTTCTATGATTTTATAAAATGAAACATATATGGTTTTTGAAGAAATTGATGTTTCGTGACTTTCTATGACTTCAAAACATGATTCTCAGTTATCTAATGGATTTAATATTTTATTTCAATTCTGGAATTTATGAGTACATTAAATGAGTTTGGATTTTGCGGATTTAAGGAGTTTTCTTGACATAAACGTTTTGATGATGAAATAAATAGTTTTATTGAAATTTTTGGTGTTGATATTCGTTTTGTGAATCTCTAGGAGTTGAGTGGGAGTACTATGAACCGGAAGATAAGATTTTGTTGATTTTGACCAGTTGGGTCTTGGGGTTGTTGTTGTAGAATTAAGTCCGACAGGATACACTAATTCTAGAGAGGGAGATTTGTGTTTTAATAATAATCAATCTAAGGACAAGCACTAATGGAGATGTGATAGAACTTGAAAAACGTAAGTATATGCTCTAGGGGTCTAGTCCAACAGATGCGTTCCAGGACAGTGTGTTCTTCTATCCCGAGAGGACATTTGGTATGTTCGCGGGTCGAGGGTGTGCAGGCCTATTCACGGAGCATACGGGTGCATCGCGTGTCGATGGTCGGTGGGCCTATTCACCGGATGTACTAGTGTATCTGCACGTCGAGGGTTTCACAAACCTATTCGTGGGTTACACGTAAGGGAGGTGATTCTTCCTGGGGATCAGAGCTATTCTTACATGATGCTTGTGCGTCGAGGGTTGTGATGCCTATTCGCGAAGTATTCTGGATCTTGTTTCTATCACCGTAGTAGGATTAGTTGCATAACGAGGGATCTAACCCTATAAAGTGGAGAAGGATAAGGGCATAGAATCTGATATGTATGCATTAGAGAGTCATCATACTGCATTTGTATTTTCTTGACTTGGTTTTATGCATGTATGTTTTCTATTTTCCTACACTTGACAGTTAGCTTAGTTCACTCAACGTTTTCATGCTTTATTTATTATTATTTCATATTCTATTTGTTACTACTGTTGGCATGTGTTGTTTATGACTTACTCTTTATATTTTATTTATGTTGCATTTCTTTTGATGTCACTCACACCGTTATGGCTGACCCCATAGTTATGGGTGTTAGGATTATCTCTAACCTTATGTTTTACAGGTAGGTACCTTTAGCTTGGGATTAAGATACTTGTGGTAGAATGATAATGTGGCTTATGTAAAATTTAAATGAATGTGTTGTAAAAGAAAGAATTGTAATTCAAGGTGTTTAATTTTCCGCTGTGTTTTGTAAAGAATTGATGTAATAAAAGTTAAAAAAATTATTCTATGTTTTGGCTATGTTTACTATTACATTGAGGTAGATGTTGGGAATTGTGCCACGTATTTTTGAGATATTATATTGGAAATTCGGGGCACTACAAATCTGTTTGTAGAAGCTTTGAGATTTGTATCAGAATCGTACGACCCTGATTTGCTGTGATTTTTACCATTATCAGTTCCATATAATTTTATGAGTCCCTTAAAATTATTTTAGTCTGTGTGATTTGCACAGGGTATACTATTACAAGATTAATACATCACATAACAAATTGTAAATCAACAAAGAACATACTTTTTGGTTTACCTGACCAAATATTTTAAGGTCTTCTTTTCTTTTTATTTTTTCTTTCCACAGTTGGCAAGTGCCATGAAGGATCATTAGGATTTCAAATTGTGGAATCCTTGTTTGTGAATGGAAGAATATCCATTAGGTAATCTTCCTCTTTTAGGAGAGGAAGCTCACTCTTTAATCTTGCAAGTCTTCCATAAGTGAAGATCCTTTCACAAAGGTTAGGGTTCTCTGTGGGTAATTCGAATGAAATGGTGGATGTTTTAGGGCAAGAATTTATGTTTTCGATCGAGGAAAGTAATGAACATGGAGAAGGTTAACGTTAGCGGTGTCAAAAAATACCATATTCTCATACCATACCGTACCATACCAAACATTACCGGAAACATAGTAATACTGTACCGAAATCTCGGTATTGTACCATACCAAAATTTTATAGTATGGTACTGGTACCCAATATTGATACCATGGTATACCGTACCGTACCGAGTAAAATGAATATATATTAATTTAAAAAGCCAAGCCTAGACCTAGGTCCAGGCCTAGTCCCATGCCTATTTCTTGTTTCTTTTTCAATTTTCACCCTAGAATGGTATACCTCTTCTTTAGTTCTTCTTCATTTTTTTCTTCTTTGAATCTAGGTTTCACGCTCGGACTCCCCACATTGCCATCTGCCTTCTTCAGCACCATCGACCCTCAAGATGGATAGCCGACTTCTAAAGCTCCTCTAGCGAAGGTAAAGATCCATTTCTTGAAATCACACTTGTATTTTTGGAGGAAATTTTCGATGAATTAGGGATATTTAGAGTTTTGTTGGTGTATTAATATAAGATCTATCTTGTTCTTGTTCTAGTTGAGTTTTCTTGAGATCTTGGGTATTGTAAATTGCTAATTATATTATTCACAAGTAATTAGGAATTTTGGATGTACAAGATCTTCTGATTTGATTTTCCATGTGGGTTGAGATGGAGTGGTAATGAGTATTGATTCTATTGAAGGGTTTGTTCACATTGCCCTAAAGTTTTGAGCTATACGATAAACTTAAATGTATGTCTGTAGAGAGAGTACAAGTATGATTGAAAAAGGAAACTTATAAAATAGATGTATATATTATCATGTTATCACACTTGTTAAAAAAATTCTAAGTTGCTTGTTATCTTAAATGAGGTTGAGAAAGCCAATTTAATTTGTATTTTGGTATGATCTATGAATTATTTGTCTCTTAGTCAAAAAATATTAGAAATTTAGAATAAAGATGACATAGCAGTCAAAAAATGTGAAGAATGAAGACACTTATCTGGTAAATCTTTATTTTATTTATTTTTCGCAGGCATAATTTCATCTGAGTTGATAAAATTCTTGTATATAACATATTTTATGCCTTCTGTTGGACATTGTAAATGTTTCTTGAATGGTTTTTAATTGCTTTCAACTGTATTCAGGCTCTAAACTGAATCTGTCTTGTTGACATTACAGAAACTGTAGAAACATATGTTATTTTGTCCAATTTATGTGCATAAACTGGTTACCTAATGTATTCTGACTTGCATGGAGATAAATTTAGTAGATGATACTGAAGGAAGACATGTTGTTGCGGCTGTTGCCCCGCCAACTCATTTTCCTGCAACTTATCAACACCTCGGGTGTGGTCGAGCATTAGTCTCACCCTCAACTTCAGATCAGATTAAATGTAACTAACTGTACATGAAATTCTAAATGACATCGTACAAGTTCTTGCATATCATATGATTTTGTTCAACCTTTCCTTCACTTGATTAACATGTATGGATATCAGCAGAAGTGGCAGTGCCAACAGAATAGGAATTCAGGTCATCTCCATGGAAAGTAAAGGTGTCTTTTATGATGACCCATAACTGAGCTGGGAGGAGAGATCAAATAACAAACGGGTGACCGTAATAAAGAACAGTAGTGAGACCGTGACTCTGTATAGATGAAGATAGAGAGCTGAAGAGGCTACGATATGGTGAAAGCCCTAATGGTGAAGGGCTACTGGTACTAGTTATGGGGAAGGAGATTTCACAGCAAGGCTCATTTTCCTGCAACTTATCAACACCTCGGGTGTAGTCGAGCATTAGTCTCACCCTCAACTTCAGATCAGATTAAATGTAACTAACTGTACATGAAATTCTAAATGACATCGTACAAGTTCTTGCATATCATATGATTTTGTTCAACCTTTCCTTCACTTGATTAACAGGTATGGATATCAGCAGAAGTGGCAGTGCCAATGGAATAGGAATTCAGGTCATCTCCATGGAAAGTGAATGTTTCTTTTATGATGACCCACAACTAAGCTGGGAGGAGAGATCAAATAACAAATGGGCGAACGTAATAAAGAACAGTAGTGAGACCATGACTCTGTATAGATGAAGAAAGAGAGCTGAAGAGGCTACGATATGGTGAAAGCCCTAATGGTGAAGGGCATACTGATACTAGTTATGGGGAAGGAGATTTTACAGCAAGGATGTGTACAAAAGTTCATCCTCTGTTTCCTAGCTTCTTAAGTGATCAACATAGAGATTCCAAGGATGAACTCAATCTTAAACTGTAGATGGTTTGATGATCAGGTCATTCCTTATTTCATATCATCTCTATCACCCACTCCTTTTATTATTTCTATGTCTATTAATTTTGATATGCTTGTAGTGATTCTAAATTTCTAATAGCAATGAGTTCTCTATGTTGATAGTATAAACTCTGTGTATGTGAAACTTCTTCATATATATATTTATGTTGAGCTTATTTGTCCTTCTTTTTTAATTTATTTTTCTTTTATGTGAATGTTAATTTTTTGAGCTAATTGATGTCCGGTACTACCATGGTACTACCATTACTGTACTGATATTTCCGTATTACTGAACTCGATAGTACCAAAATCTTGGCATGGTAATGGTAGATAAATTTGTGTACCGAGTACTCCGGTACGGTAGACGGTAGAGTGATGAAGGTACGGTACGGTACGGTATACCACCCCTAGTTAGGGTGAGTAATGTTGAACAGAGACAGACTGTGGAGCTTGTCGGAAATGGAGTGGTATGTAGGGATGAGATTAATTTACGTCTTTCGTTTTAGTTCATGTCATTAATCTGGCTAGCTAGATAAGGTCTCAGACCCTTATAAGAACCAATTTTTTTCCTACTTCCACAAATACCAAGTTACCATCCATCCTCAACCATGTTTTCATAGAAGAGATTGTGATGCTCTCCTGAGAAGAAGCTTCATAATAGTTTCATGTTTAATCCATGTGCCAACAAGCTCATTACATTCAGATTCAATTGTTACTATATATAATATGAAATAAAGTGTCAATTTTAGAAACAACAAATGGAGGATTGAAACAGAAGAACAGAGAGAACGAAAAAGCCAACGAGCAAGGGAGCGATATCATTGTAATACCCTGAATTTTCATTTAATGAGAAATGTTGATTTTCACGTGATGTGCACGTGCAAAATTTTGTATGCATATTTTCTTATAAAATTATCTTTTATAACATGGACAATTATTTTTTTCTTTCTCTTTATCTTTCTAGAAAGCCTATTTTATAATGCCTAAACTTGTTTTCTTATTTTAAGCCCACTATTTTGAGGCCCACAAACTTAATTTATCTTTTAATTGTCACAACTTATCATGTAGACACAATTAGTGGACAATTGGTTAATTAAATTTGTACAACTTTAAATAAGGGACACTAGTTGGGACACGTGCATGCACTTGTGTGTGCATTTCACACCCAAGGGAGGCCAGATGTGGCTAGAGAGGAGTGGAGGAGTGGAGTTGAGTTGAGGGGTAGTTTTTGAGATCATGGAAGTTGCTACAACTTCCCTTTTCATATTGATCCTTGATTTCTAACTCCTTGATTAATCTTATCCATTCAATCTCATCCTAAAAGTGTATAAATACCCCTAGTTTCTTCTCATTTATGCACAACAAATTGCTAAGAGAAGAAAAGGCTAGTGAGAAAAAGATTGAGAAGTTTAAGTGAGTAAAAGATTGAGTGTGCATATTTGTGTGTGTGTTCATTCCAAGAGGAGGCCGGCCCATCACCAAGCACAAGAAGGAGGCTCGGGTTGCACCAAGGAGTAAGGAAGAGGAGCATCTTGCAACACAATCTAGGAGGAGAAGGCTACTTTCTTACATTCTAGGAGACTCTAGGAGCTTTTCATTTTGTTTTCTCCAAATAGGTGGGTGTTTTTCATACTTCTAGAACTAAATGCCATGCTAGGGATGATTTAATGAAATTGTTATGAATCAATTAGTTGAAATTGGAACCATGCTTGTTTAATTAAAAATAGAATGGTAACTTAGAGAATGTTTGATAGAATGATTGCTAATGGATGAATTGTGAATTAAAGTGCTAGAAATCACCATATTGTTGTGCTACATGTTCTAATTGAATGCTATGATAAAATTTGTGCTTATGAGACAACTAGTTGAATTAAATGTCCTTTTGTGTAATTGATTGCTTAAAAAATAAAGTTTCTTTGTTGTAGAAAGATGAGAAATTGTCTCTAAATTATTGTAGGTGGTTAATGAATAAAAGAACAATGAAATATAGTAGTTGTGGAAATTTAACTCTAAGTTATGAAGAAATATGGTGTTTGTTCTCAAAGTCGAAATTATGGACATAAAACATAAAGTAGGGTCAAAATACATGTTTTATAAAGTAAATAATGGTTATAAAAATATTGGTTTACTGTAAATTCATGTTTGGTAAAATTTGGAGCATTTTGTTTTCAAAATAGAAGAAAAAGAAACAAAATCGTTTTGAGATTTATAAAATTTAGAAATGAGTAGAGAATTGGGTTATAAACAACCCATTACTCTTTGAGACAATCTGGTCCCTTAGACCAAGTGGCTAGTGGTGCGGTGGCTTTTACTGTAGCCGTGGTCAGACCCCTCAGGTTTCAGGTTCGAAACCCAAGCCCTGCATTTTATTTCATTTTTTTTATAGTAAAAACCCAAAATCCAAGAGCAAACTTATCCGATTAAAACCCCCTTTCATATCGCATAGGTGCCTTAGCCCAATTGGCTTGCGGTGGTGGTTGACTTGGTCCAGGTCGTAGGTTCGAATCCGGCTTTCGGCAGTTTGAACATTTTTTTGATTTTTTTTAGTTTAAAATTGAATTTTTGACTTTTAAAAATCCCAAAAAAATACTTCAATTATTCTAAAAATATGTAGTTCTTGTGAAAAATATTTGAACACTATTTAGACAAAGTAAAAATGAGTTAGAGGTGAAAATTGGGTAGAATTCCATAGAAAATTGTATTTTTGTTAACTATAAAAGTAATCTATTTTTCGAGAAATTATGCTAAGAGGTAAAGGATAATTTTTGGAAGAAAGAAGATTCAAGTGCATTAGCTATGGACTCTCATTGTTAAATTAAGTGTTGTTTATGAATGAAAATACGACTTTATGCCTTTGAATTAGATAAATGAAACGAACATTAGTAGGAGAATTAAATAAAGGTTAGTGTTGATTAAAATAATATTAAGAAAGTTTTGTGGAAAGAATAAACTATTTGAGTTTGACTTATTGTACTTATTTATTTATGCATGATGTGCACATGAAATGGAAATTGAATGACTTGATGAATTTATGAATATACAAGTGATGTGAACATGAAATGGAAATTATTGTTAACCATGAAAAAGAGAACTTATGAGTATAAAAAACTAAATGTTATAATTATCAGTTGGAATTAAGAACTAGGGTATAGCTGAGCCTTATACCGACAATAAAATAAATGCTAAGATTAAATTTGAAATGAAAAGACCAAGATTTGGATAATGAGAAATGAATGAATCAGACCGGCATAATGGAAGTGCTAACCCTAAAGGATTGATTTTGTTCATGATTCAATTAAAATTAAGGATTAGATACATAGTGAAGATGTGATGAAAGTAAGAGAAAAACATGAGTATGAGGGCCATTGGATTGGCGACGTGAGAGTATTCACAGGATGTCCCATGATGCATCATGAGTACGACGTGGATACTGCTCCAGAGTACCGTCCCGGCGGCGATGCTCGTGGGGTGTTTGGTGACTGCGGGTGGTGTCATGTCTATGGTAGGAGGTGAATTACCACAGGATGCCTGCATGATGAGTCATGTGACAGTGCGTTGGGATTCTTTCCAGGGCGCCTAGACATGAGTTCGTAGGTCATAGACATCTAGGATAGTTACCGTAGTTACCGTAGTGGATTAAGTCATGGCGAGGGATTGAACCCTACAAAATGAAGAACGGTTAAGGGCTTGCCCTCAGACCTATGTAGTATGGGCTGCATAGACTCTGACTAAGTGCACATTAGTGTCATATAACAGAAATAATTGTATTAAGGACTAAGTGCACAGTCACAACATGACATTAATAGAATAGTCCCTTTAGCTTTGTTTGTGAACAAGTTTGTGATTTGTTAAGTATTGAGAATCGTTATACTGTTTTCGGCATAGAGAGGATGGCCATGTATAATATTTCGTCAGTTGAATGAACTGACGTGCCCACAGTTTCTATGCAGGGTAAAGCACATGAAAAAGACTAAAGAAGACCTGATGCTTAAAGATTATTAAACTGTTGTTGTATTTCATTCATTGATATAAAATTTGCTTCCACTGTATAAATGTTAATATAAATGTAACTCTGATGTAAAGTAAAGTTTTATTTCCTTGTAAAATTATACGAAGAGAAGTGAAAAGATCATGTGGAACACGAATTCAGTGTGTTTTGGAATTCGGGGTGTTACAATCATAAGGGAAAAAAGGAAGCTCTGACGCTAGCTAATAAGAATGTTAACTCGCCTGATGTGTAAATGCCAGGTACATGTCTATTTGTTGTTAGTGGAAATAATGATTCTAGAATAATTTGGTTCACCAAGAATTATATGCAAATTGTTCTTTATTGTTTATGTGATAAGTGATGTGCATGAAAATTGTGATCAAATCAGGGTCCCCCTCTTCCATATCCTTTCGGGGCAACATTCTTGCTCACTATTGCAGTCTTGTGATTTGGGACACTATCGCAGTCTCGTGATTTGGGATTTGGGATATTTAGAGAAGGGAATGAAGAACATGAGGGGGGATCCGATATTTTAAGGGAGGGGTCTATCTTGGCTGTACACAAAAATTTGGGATATAACAGGTATCTCAGAGTTATGTGTATAAAAGCCGAGATAGACCCCATCCCAAAAATATTAAAATGCCGTGCCCCCCTTGCCCTCCCCCACTTCACCGTGCCCCCGACCATTCAAACCCTAGCCCCGACCACGGTGCCCCCGCGTCGTCGTTGTCTTCGTTATTTTCATTCCTCCGCCGTCACTATGATCACCATCATCTTCTTCCCTCTATCTAACCCTATGTATGAATTTGAGAATTTGAGAATTTGAGAATTTATAAATTTATAAATTTGAGAATTTGGGATTGTGAGAAGAATAATTAGAGTTTATGAAATTTTGGAAAAATTATGTTTCATTTGATTGTGGGAATAGAGTTATGAATGAGTACAAACGACGGGATAGATGTTAAATTTACTTCTTTTAAATATTCACCCATCTATCCCGGCGTTTTCAGCCAAAACACTAGGATAGACCAATCTATCCTTGCATCTTTTTAAAGAAACACCAGGATAGGCTTCGTATCTAATATTCCCCCCCCCCCCCAATTTTATTTCTTCTTCTCTTTCTCTCACACCCGAATCCCCAATCTGACACCCCAGCATCGTTGTGCAACCACATCGTTGTAGTCATCCCTCTCCCACCATCGTTGTGGCCACCCCCGTACCCCTCTCTCATTCCAAAACCTAAACCCCAGCCCCAGTTGCCTCTATTGCCGTTCTCTTCCGAATCCCTTTGACCGATGTTCGTTGTCGTTCTCCTTACACACACACACACACTCTCTCTCTCTCTCTCTCTCTCTCCCTCTCTCTCTCTCACCCCCAAATCCCCTCGATCGCCACCATCATTTTCAGCCACTGTCACGTCCCGCTTCCCAAAAATACAGAATACGAGTAATGATACTGGCCCAGCGAATGACTAACGTCATCCATAAGCTGTTTATCGGATCAACTCAATAATATAATCAATACAGAATAATTGAGCAGGCAATAATAATAATCTCATGAACAATAATACTTGGAATGAAGCAATATGAAATATCCAAATACGATAATAATCCAACATCTGGAAACAAATAATAGCAATATTTGGGTTAAAATCCAAATACAATAACAAATCCCAAACACAATAGTAATAAGTCTCAATACAATAAGTTCAATAATACGATAAGCAATTAGAAAGCATTAAATTTTCAGAAAGTTTATTCTCCAATCCCAGCAGGCAATTTTCCTTCATTACCTATGTACACTTCATCTAAAAAGAGAAGAAAAATTGTCCTTAGAGCAAGTCATGGACAGCAAATAGAGAAAGCAAGGAACAATGGAATAACGGTATAATAATAATTTCAATGGATCAATGGGAATCAATAACATGAAACGATAATCAATAATCATTATCACGATAATCGATGCAATGGCTATAAACAATGATTCAATATTCGTAATAATAATCGATGATCAATATCAATAATACTTAGCCAATATTCGATATCAAAAGCAATAATGATGAACAATATGCAATGTCAGTGCTGTGTCAATCCTTATGTCTATTAATTATTTTAATCCTAACTAATGCACGTACTACTGTGTCCCATATGTTCCATACCACAGGTTCGATGTATACATACAATTTCGTTTAGACTTAAGTAGTGAATTCTATAGATCACGTGTTGTTACGATAATCACTGATATGATAACAATATTGTTGCATGATTCATTATAATGATACACTAATTCACAGATTCACGAGTTCACGGGTTCATGAGTTCACGACACGAAAGATTGGGGTATCGTAGTCAGCGCTCCACAATCAATCGATAAACACTGGCCGACACAGTCACTATATCATTCACTACTCAAGGCATTCCCTTAAACCTCGGCTTGTTAAATATTTTATTAATACAATAATACGATATGCAATTTGAGACATGAGATGAACAATAATAACAAAAGAGGAACAATAAGATGGTAACATGAAGTAAGACAATTAGAATGATGAAAATAACTCATTAGGATCATGCAATGCAACATAAACACTTCAATTCAAGCAATACCACGATGTAGGATTAATTAAACTATTAAAAACTGGAATATAAAATTCTGGACAGCAAGAGTAGTCTGTACTAAAATGTAATTTCCCGCTGCTTTAGAACTCGAAAACTGAATCCATCAGAAGTTCTAGAAACTAGAATTCCACACGGTTCCAATGCATATTTAAAGATCAAAATCACACAACATTAGCTAGGTCAAACACATTGTTCTTTACAGATTTAATGTTCAGACAGAATTTCGACATCATGTTGTTATAATTTTAGAATAAGGAAAAACTCAATATTAAATTCATTAAAATATTTATTAGAATCCTAAACATGATTACTAACAATCTGGAAATTATCAGAGCAAAATTTTATCATTTGATCAGTATTTTTACTGTTTAAACATGAAACGTATAAGAATCTGAAAATCTGGAGGTAAAAACACAGTTGTAGTAAAACGAGCATAACTTTTGCTACACAACTCAGAATTCAAGAATTCAATGTGTTTTGGAAACTAGAAAGATAAGACTACAATTCTTATTCAGAAAGTAATTTATTTTAAGATCATTTACCGGGTCCAAAATAGCAAACAACATATAGCCAGCAAGTAAGATACAGGTTTTAGAGTATTTTTCATGAAATAATTTAATTAAATATGATGAGTATCAATTCTATAGTCAATAAATTGTATAATCAGCATGATGGGTGCAATAACAAGATTAATAAAATTAGAATACATGCATACATCAATTTATCTTCAACAAACATCAATCGATCAACCACATACAACCTAGCAATTCTCTCTGCAATAATTTATTTGTGTGACAATTATATGAACAACCCTATTATCAATTCTATATACACACATGAAAGATTCAATCTTTGGAGTCAAAAGTGGCACGATGTCAAGTAAATTAGAGTTAGCTAGTGTAAACCGTCAATATACCCAACGAAAGAGATGAACAATGTATAATATGATAAACGAAGGAATCTACTTGCAAGTGTTTCAATAAAACTTGAATTTGATAAAATTAACAATTCAAGAGAAAGTTACTTACCTTATAAACGATGAAATTGAATACCAAGAATAACGGGATAAGGATCCTGAAGCAACGAACCCACGAACTAGCACAATTTAGCACGTGCGATGTACGTGAAAAAGAGAGAAACAACACAAAGCAACAATGGCCAAGAGCAAAGGCAGCAACAGTAGAAGAGAGAGAGGGCAAGAGGGAGGATCTAGACGGCGGTAGGTCGACGGCTGATGTCGACGAGAGGTGGCATCGCTGGCTGTGACGAGGAGCAAGGGGGGTCGGCTGTGCTGGCATTCGACAGAGAGATCGACGGATCTGGGAGCAACGGCGGGTGTCGATGGGTTTGGCTGCTATTGACGATAGTGGAACAGGGGAAGGCGGCACTGGTGGTTTCAGGTGTGGGGGTCTACTGTGGCCATCGACGGGAGAGGGTAGAGGGGTTGCTGGCAACATGAGGGTTGCCGGGGGTGGCAGGAGATAGGGTCGGGGATGGCTCAGGTTGGGGAGAGAGAAGAATTCGAGGAGAGAGAAAAAGGAGAGAGGAGAGAGAAATTGTGACGGCTAGAAAATTGTATTTGTGTTTTTAGAGTTTGCATTAGGGTTGTATTTATAGAATACAAGTAGATTATTGGGTTATTTGGTTAGGATCCAATAATAGTGGGTTTGGATTGAGAACAAACTGCAATTGGGTTTTAGGGTTCAATAAGAGATGGGTTTGAAGACAATAGGGTTAAAATCAAATATCCAAAATCCAATCAAATGAAATCCACAAGATAGATAGCCCAACAAAAGAGAAAATAGTTCATGAATCAAAACTTAAATCCAATTAGATAAATAAATAATGCAATTGAATAATATGAATAGAACTTGAAAATAAATTGGAATTCGCTAAGAAAATCAGATCCAGTACAATAATAAAATATTTCGATAGATGAATTTTAAAGAGTAATCAAGAAATAACAGTTAATTATTATAATTCTAATAATAATAAAATCATACAAAAAAAAAATATTCGGGTTTAACAATTTTATTAAAATAATCAGATAATAATATATTTGATTTAGGCTCAAATATAAATAGCTGATCAATAAGAAATAGAAGTAAGAATAAAACACATCGTTATTCGAAATGAATATAATTTTTTTTATTAGAAAACACTTTAATAAAAGATCCGAAAATAATTTAGCACAAAATAAATTTATAAAAATCAAATTATAGAAAATACACGGAAAATACTTATTAGCGAAAATGGGGGTTACAGCCACTCTCGTCACTGTCGTCCCTCTCTCGCTGTTGCTGACCATTGACCGCTGTCATTGTCCATATCTGGCAATTTTCGTTGCCCCCTATCGCCGTTTCCCTCTCTCATTCCAAAACCTAAACCCGAACGTCGACCGTCGCCGTCTTCATCTCCGTCGCCAAACCCGACACCAAATCCGACACCCTTCACCGTCGCCGTCTCCTCATCTTCCTCCTCCCTCTCAACACTAGCAGCTACTTCGATCCCATTCGGTAAGCTCCGATCCCCTTCGATAATTTAAAATTTGTGTTTGATGTGTTAAATGATCGGATATGGTATAATATGATAAATTTGGGCTTGTTATGATATATATGATAAATTTGGGCTTGAGATAATTTAGTGGTCGAATTTAAAATTTGTGCTTCATATGATAAATGATCATATATTGCATGTTATTATAATTTTGTACTTGATTTGATATGATACCTTTGTGCTTGATATGATATAGTGACGGATTTGAAATGTGTGTTTGATATGATAAATGATTGGATATTGTCATGCTCCGCTTCCCAAAATACGAAAATACGAGCACGTAACAAAGGCCCAGCGAATAATATGAACATCATCCATAGCCTTAACAGATTAACTTAACAATATGCAGAAGATCACAACCTTGCAAGAATAATTAACCACATAAAAAAGGAATAAACTCCAAAATATCCATGAAATAAATTCACAAAATAATATCCCACATCTGGAAGAAAAATAAACTTCGGGTCATTATGTGAATATTTGCAAGTGTACAAAATCGCAACAAGTAGTATAGTTAAGTGAAAAGAGTGTCGAACCCACAAGAACTAATTATTTTATCGAGTACCGAAATTACTAGATTAACTACTATTTGAAAAATCGAAATTCAATATTAAAGCAACTAAATTAAATTAATCTAAAGATCTAACTAAATTAATTA
The DNA here is from genome assembly GCA_017893485.1 of Hemerocallis citrina. Lineage (NCBI taxonomy): Eukaryota > Viridiplantae > Streptophyta > Magnoliopsida > Asparagales > Asphodelaceae > Hemerocallis > Hemerocallis citrina. The sequence goes on from CM030362.1 coordinate 280,590,122, forward strand.
AAATGAGCGGAATCTAAATTTTTTTTGTTTATTAATTACAAAACTAATTCTAGGGCTTTTGATCTCACCTAGTTAATCCCACACAATTCATAACTCCATGTGAATAAAAAGATTATTTTTCCAAGTTGTAGACCAAAATCCCGAATTTATTCAATATTCTCTCTCAAGCAATATCAAAAATATTTTCAACTAATTATTTGTCATAGTTCATGCACAAATTACTAATTGAAAATTTATTAAGATCTATGGATTTCTTAATGGTCACATTAACAACAGTTTGCTTTTGTAACGGTGTTTAGTTTTATAAATTCAAAATCACAAATTACCAGTTCGGTCTCTCTATGATTTAACAGATCATACAAAAGTCGGTCAACCAATTGTAAGCATTAAGAACAAAAATCAAACACACAACCATGGAAAAATAGAAAAATAATATGGAATTTAAAAATTATGTTCTCAAAACTAGGCTACATCAAAACCCTAAAATAACAAATTTAGTTCATAATAAATTTGCAACTAACAAATACTGTCTGGAATTGCATTATAAAATCGGAAGAAGAAAAAAAAAAAAGAACTGTTTTTGTAAAAGAATAACTTTGCAAACCGAAACTCAAAAACCAAGCCAGCAAACAGTGCATCAGCACTTTCTCTCTCCTGTGCCGCTGACGTCAGCTGACGTCAGCCACGCACAAAGCCTCCTACGTTCTCTCTTTCCTTTCCCTGCGTCTCTGTTGTTTTCCTCGCCTGGGAACTCGAGCCCTTTACGTCATGTAACCTCACCGTACTCCTGGCCTCCTTCTCTTCTCATGTCTCGAGCCACAGAAACAATGCTTACCTGCTGACTTCGCTCTCTGTCTTTTTCTCCCCTTATTTTATTTTATTATTATTATTATTATTTTTATAATAATAATAAGAGTTCATCCGTCACTTTCCCTCTTCGTTAAGCGTGTCCTTTTTCTCTTGTTTGCTATTGTATATATAGGCGCAAGAAATGTGGAGATTAGGGTTTATTTTTGCAGAAAACCCCATCTTCTTCATTTGTTTATTTTCTTATGTGATTTGCTCTTTATTTCTAGCTTCTTTTTCTTCTCTTTCACTTCTTGAAGTACGTGCTGCATACACAAAATAATCAGAAATTAGGATTTAAAAAAATAAAAAAAATTTAAAGTTTAAATTAATTAAACTAACTAATTATCACATTAGTTCAATTAAACCCTCTTATATTTGTTTATTGCACTTTCACCTCTATTGGTAATTAAAAATTCATATTTTGCTTTTCACATTGTCATATTGTAAAGTTTCAAATTCAACAAATCAATAAAAATTAATACATCATTCTGCTTGTTTGTTTGTTGATTTTTACAAAAATATTCACCTTTTGCATCAAAAAATCTTATTCCTTCAAAAATAATTAATTAACTGAAATCTATAGAAATAAAATAAATTATTGACGAATACAAGCAATTTTTATGGGTAAATAAGTATAAATATTTATATAAAAATTAGACCCATCAAATACCCCCAAACTTAAGATTTTGCTTGTCCTCGAGCAAAAAGTAAAATCATGAATAAAAGAATAATAATGAATAATAAGCTCTACTCATCACACTAAGAGATCTTATCACGTAAGCATCAAAATTTCAATTAAAAATATAAATAATAGCAAATAAAGTAAAACCAAGCATATCACTTTCTCCGGTGTAATTATTCATTCATAATTCCAAACCCGATCATAATCTTCATGCAATTAATGTAATTATTGTATGTAACAACTCCATCTATGATTACCCCTCTCACTACTACAAACCGAGTAGCAAACTAGAGTTTTTTTTTTTTTCTCTTCTCTAAGTTGTCACTTACCTTTTGACGCGAATGCAAATATTTGGGATGAATTCACCAAGTTACTCAACAAGTCACAAACTTAGAGTGCTTTGCATACTCATATTTCAAGTTGTCGTTTGACGTAAAAGTAAACAATTGTGATGAATACCCCTAATTACTAAGCAAATCTAAACATTGGAGTAGATAAACGTTATTCTTATATATTTTTTCCTTTTCTTTTCATTATTACTCTATTTACTTAAACTCTGTTTAGGACTAGACCAAAGGGGATAATCACAAGAAAAAAGCATCACGTTCTTTTTCTTTTATGTATAATCACATGACTTTCACAATTGTGTAAGGAATTTTGAAATTCAATAATCCTAAAGTAAATAATTATGCTTAATATTGCTTTAAAAGATATTGTCTATCCCAAAAAAATTATTTCAATGCTTTAGCACAATAAAGAACTCAAAAGTGTAATAGGGAGCCCAATTGTAATCCCTTTTTGTTTTGTTATTTTTTCAAATATATATAAATAAATAAAAAATAAATTTGTAACCCTTACCCCAAATATGAATATCACATTGTTCTCAATGGGAAAGGAAAAGAAAAATAAAAAGAATGCAAAAAGTTTAGAATTTCTCCCGTGATTCGTGTTAAAATTCTACACGCGCGATGTTCAGTGTTTCAGCGATATCTGGAGCTGTGGATGTCCAAATGGCCTGATTCTTTTTGTTCTGGAAAGCTAAGAAAATTGTCTACAACCACTCTTTGAAACACTTTTCCAGATTCTGACTCCATCCTGCCCAAAAACAGCCATCAATGTAGGTGTAGATAACAGCTCCACCAGACGACTTCCAAACTTATGCAATCCTATAAAATAAAATCAAAAATTAAAATTAAAATAAACTAAAAGCAAGGGAAAATCTAAATGCAGTAAAAGAAAACATGAGTTGCCTCCCAAGAAGCGCTAAGTTTTAAGTCTTCAGCCAGACTTGATAGCTATGATGGTTATTTGACGGCAAGATCCAACAACAAACGAGCCTTTTTTCCAATAATTCTCTTCATATGTGGATTAGATCTTTTCTGTGCATCCTTCAAGCTTGATGGTAGCGGCTCGAATTTCAGTTGTTTCTTTCTTGAAGATGGTGTCTTTGATATCCCCACCTCCTTGAATGTCAGTTGAGAAGAAAAATTAATAGATGGTGCAAATTGAACGTATTCCGAAATCTTTTCTTTCTCAGATTCAAGAGTTGCTGAATTTGTTGGACACACTTTAATTGGTAATTTTTCAACTTCCGCTCTATGTGTCTCTCCCACAATTAGATTAGTTTTACAAACTTGAAAATATGAGTGAGCATCAGCAGCAACCTCCATGGATTTAAAAATATCAAACATTACTTGCTCATCCTCAACCCTCAAAATAAGTTTTCCTTGTTGAACATCAATCAAAGCTCTCCCCGTAGCTAGAAAAGGTCGCCTCAAAATCAATTGAATTTGTACATCTTGCTCTATGTCAAGCACAACAAAATCAACTGGAAATATGAATTTGTCAACTTTCACCAAAACATCTTCAATGATTCCTCTTGGATATTTGATAGACCTGTCCGCCACTTGCAAGGAAATTGTGGTAGACTTTGCTTCTCCAATATCTAATTTCCTGAAAACAGAATAGGGAATAAGATTAATACTTGCTCCTAAACCACATAGTGCTTTATGAAAAGAAGAATTTCCAATAGTACAAGGAATTGTAAAACTCCCTAGATCTTTAAGTTTAGGTGACAACTTCTTTTGTAATATTGCGCTACTCCCTTCGGTTAGCATCACCGTCTCATGTTCCTCCAATTTTTGCTTGTTTGATAAAATATCCTTAAAATTTTTAGCATATTTAGCCATTTGTTCCAAAGCTTCAATAAGAGAAATATTAATATGCAATTTCTTAAAAATATTTAAAATCTAGAAAATTGATTTTCAAGATTATATTTTTTTAAGTCTTTGTGGAAAAGGAATAGGTGGATCATAAGATGAATTAGGATAAGTGTCAGAATTAAACTCCCTGAAATTCGTGGTATTTGAAGCTCCTTTGCTTTTCTTGGAATTCTCAATTTGGTGGTTGGCCACCTTCTACGTTTGTTCCTCCAAAATTGGCTCGAACTCATCTTGTTTTTCAACCACATTTTGTTCAGCAATTTCTTCTTGTGCCTGCTCAATTGTTCTACCGCTTCTAAGTTTTATTGCTTTGACATGCTCATTGGGATTTGTCACTATGTTACTGAGTAAGGTTCCTAATGTTCTCTCTGTAATAATATATGAACTCTGACCAATCTGAGCCTCAAGGTTGTGAATTGAAGCTGAAGTTGAAGTTGCCACATTTTGGAATTCCAAATCTGTCTTCTGCATGTATTGCATGAACATCTCTTCAAGTGTCGGCTTCTTTTCTTGTTGTGAAAACTTTTGAGGTGGTCTAATTGCTCATTGATTGTTGCTCCAAGAAAAATTGGAGTGATTTCTCCATTCATGATGATACGTGTTCAAATAAGGATTGTTTTGATGTTGAAAATTGGGCACTTAATTTGCTTGGTTGAAATTTGATTGAGCAAAAGGATTTCCCATTTGGCAATAAATACTTGGGTGATTTCCTGCACAACGATTACAAATAATATTAGTTTGAATAGAATTAACATTCATATTATGTAACCCCTATTCCCGATAATTAGTATTTCCGGTGTATTTTCTATAATTTGATTTTTATAAATTTATTTTGTGCTAAATTATTTTCGGATATTTTATTAAAGTGGTTTCTAATCGAAAATTTTATTCATTTTAGATAATGATGTATTTTGATTTTATTTTCTATTTCTTATTAATTGACTATTTACAGTTGAGCCCAAATCAAATATATTATTATTATTATATTATTCCTAATAAACTGTTAAACCCAAATATTATTTTGTTGTACGATTTTATTATTATTAGGGTTATGATAAGTAATTGTTATTTCTTGATGATTCAAATTAAAGTACATTTATCAAATTATTTTGTTTTCGTACTTGATCTGATTTTATTGGCAAATTCCAAATTTATTTTCAAGCCATTTTATATTGTTTTCATTTGTATTATTTATCTATTTATTTGGATTTCAAATTCTTGTTCATGAAATTCTTTGTTCTTTTAAATCTGGCTATTCTTGTTGATCCTATTGTTCTCTTATTTAATTGTGGTTATTTTGATTTGAACCCTATTATTTTGGATCTACTTCTTATTGAACCCTAAAACCCAATTTGATTTGTTCTTAACCCAAATTCGCTTTTATTGAACCCTAACTCACCAACCCAGTACCCTAATTGTACCCTATAAATATAACTCTTTCGCAAACCCTAATTTTTGCACACAAATCAAAATCCTAGCCATCTAATCTCTCTCCTCTCTCCCCGTCCAACTCCCGCTCAACCCACTGCTTCTTCCCCGATCAACCTCCGACCAAATCCCCAACTCCGGCCACCCCCATCGCCACCCCCCCTCCTGAGCGTCGCACCACCTCCTCCTCGATGCTCAGCCACCACATAATCGTACCCCCAAAACCCCTCAGCTTCCTCCTTTTCCCTCTCCACGATGCCAGAGCACCACCACAAAACCCCCCTTGCTCCATCCCCCGTTGCGTGCCACCAGCGCCGCCACCACCTGGCACCCCCCCCCCCCATTTTCCTCCCGTCGACCAGCCCCAGCACCACCTGACAAACCCCAGATCTCTCCTGTCTGTCCTCGACATTAGAGACACCTAAAAACCCAAAAATCCCTATTCCCCTTTCTCTCTCTGTGCAACCGCCGCCCCTCGACCGCTCGCCATCGCCCCCTTAGTCGGCCTTGCCTGTGGTGGTTGCTGCCTTTCTCTCTAGCTCTGTTGCTGCTTGTCTCCTTGTGTGCTGTGTGTTGTTGCTTTGGGATCTTATTGCACGTATATTGCATGTCTTATTGGTGGGTTAAACTAGTTCGTGAGTTCGTTGCTTCGGGATCCTTATCCCGTCATTCTTGGTATTCGTTTTCACCGATTAACAGGCAAGTCACCGTCCTCTTGAATTGCTAATTGTATCAAATTCAAGTGTTATTGAAATTCTTGCGAGTAGATCTCTTTGTTATCGTATCATCCTTTGTCATCTCTTTCGTTGGGTCTATTGAGGGTTTACACGAGCTACCTCCAATATTTTTGACATCGTGCCACTTTGAATTTAAAGTTTGGATCTTTCATGAATGCATATAGAATTGTTAATAGGGTTATTCATACAAGTCGCAACACAAATAAATTATTGTAGAGACAATCGTTAGGTTGTATGTCGTTTGACCGTTTGATATTGATTGATATTAGACTTGTATGTGTGTGTGTTCTAAATTTTATTTATCATGTTTGGATACCTATCATGCTACTTACACAATTTATTGACTATAGAATCGATACTCGACATGTTCAATTAATTTTATTTTCAAGGAACATACCCTAAAAACTGTACATGCATGCTGACCTGAACTTTGATCGCTGTTTTCGATCCAGTAAATGAACTTAAAATAAAATACTTTCTGAATATGCAATGTATCCCCAAATGTCTAGTTGCCAATAACATCCAGAATTTTTTAATTTTGAGTTTTGTAGCAAAAGTTATGCCCATTTTACTACAGCTGTGTTTTTACTTTCAGATTTTCAGATTCTCGTACCTTTCATGTTTAAACAGCAAAAAGACTTATTAAATCATAAAATTTTGTTATGAAAATTTCCAGATTAATGTTTGACATGTTTAGGAGTATAGATTATATTTTTACTGAATTTAATAATGAGTTTTGTTGTTTCTGAAAATTTAATTAACAAGATGTCGAATTTCTGCCTGAACATAAAAATTATAAAGAAATATGTGTTTGACCTAGCTACTGTTGTCGGAAATTGAACTTTAAGTATGCGTTGGAACCGTATGGAAGTCTAGTTTCCAGATTTTCTGATGGATTCAACTTTTGATTTCTGAGTCAGCGGAAAACTGTATTTTTGTACAGGTTGCGCTTGCTGTCCAGAATTTTAGATTCCTCTTTTCAATGAATTAATAATTTCTATGTTGTATTATTGCATGAGTTAATGAATGTATGTTGTATTGCATATTCCCAATGAGTTATTATCACTATTCTAACTGTCTTATCCATGTTATCAACCTATTGTTTTCTTATTGATACTATTGTTCACTCCTTGTCCATTAATTGCATATTGTGTTGTTGCATTGATAAATAATTAACAAGTCAGGGTTTAAAGGTTGACTTTTAGTAGTGGAAAATATAGAAACTGTACTCAGATTAGGGGCTCGTGGTTCCCTATACCGTTATCTAGTGATCTTGTGTTCTTGTGATCTTGTAATCTTGTGATCTTGTAGCATCTTATGGATAAATTACTGTTATGAATGGAACATTATTATCGTGCTGAGTACATGAACTATAAAGCCCACTGCTAAGTCTAAAACGTAACTTGTTTGTATGTAGCAACCATGTAGTAGAAGGATGGACGCATGAAGTGCTACATTAGTTAGGATTAAAAAGATTAATAGACATAAGGATTGACACATCACTGACATTGCATATTGCTCAACATTGTTCCTATTTATATCCAATATTGTTCAAGTGTTATTGATATTAACCGTTGTTTAATAGTTACCGAATATTGAACCATTGTTACTCCGTTGCATTGATTACCATATTATTGACCATTACTATCGTGTCATGTTATTGATTCCTATTGATCCATTGACTCATTGTTAAATACCATTATTTCATTGTTCCCTGCTTTCTCTACTTGCTGTCCATGATTTGCTCTAAGGACAATTTTTCTCTTCTTTTTAGATAAAGTGTTTATAGGTGTTGATGGAGAATTACCTGATGGATTGGGAGAACAATATTGGTGAAGGAATTGATTGCATCGCCGCTTAATAAATATTTATTTCCTTGTTATGAAGACTTAATTATTGAACTATTGTCATTTCATTGTATTGGGCTTATGACCCGAATATTGCTATTTGTTTCCAGACGTTGGATTATTATTATTGTATTTGGATATTTTTATTGCTTAATTCCAAGTATTATTGTTCATGAGATTATTGTTATTGCCTGTGCAATTGTTCTGTATTGTTTCTATTGTTGAGTTAATCGGATAAACAGCTTATGGGTGACGTTAGTCATTCGCTGGGCTTTTGTCATGTACTCGTATTCCGTATTTTTGGGAAGCGGGGCATGACATATTACCTAATTATTTAGACAAAATATCAATTTGTGCAGTCAATGTGGCAATAGGATCAAGCTAAAAAACTCCAGCTACTTTTCTTGGCATTGCTCTTTCTGAAGACCATTGGTAATTGTTGTATGCCATCGTGATATACTTCTATGTCCTGAAATATAGCTATTAAAAAACTAAAAAAACTAAAAAAATAAAAATAAAAATAAAAATAAAAATAAAAAATAAATAGAAAAATCCAAATTAGTAACAATCTAGCAATTATCAATATCAATAAAAGAATAATTAGTCCCCGGCAGCGGCGCCAAAAACTTGATGTGAATATTTTCAAGTGTACAAAATTGCAACAAGTAGTATAGCTAAGTGAAAAGAGTGTCGAACCCACAAGGACTAATTATTTTATCTAGTACCGAAATTACTATATTAACTACTATTTGGAAAATCGAAATTCAATAATTAAAGCAACTAAATTAAATTAATGTAAAGATCTAACTAAATTAATTAAAATGAGCGGAATCTGAAATTTTTTTGTTTATTAATTACAGAACTAACTCTAGGGCTTTTGATTTCACCTAGTTAATCCCACACAATTCATAACTCCATGTGAATAAAAAGATTATTTTTCCAAGTTGTAGACCAAAATACCTAAATTAATCAATATTCTCTCTCAAGAAATATCAAAAATATTCTCAACTAATTATTTGTCATAGTTCATGCACAAGTTACTAATTGAAAATTCATTAAGATCTATGGATTTCTCAACGGTCACTTTAACAGCAGTTCGCTCTTGTAACGGTGTTTAATTTTATAAATTTAAAATCACAAATGACCAGTTCGGTCTCTCCATGATTTAATAGATCATACAAAAGTCGGTCATCCAATTGTAAGCATTAAGAACAAAAATTAAACACACAACCGTGAAAAAATAGAAAAATAATATGGAATTTAAAAATTATGTTCTCAGAACTAGGCTACATCAAAGCCCTAAAATAACAAATTTAGTTCATAATAAATTTGTAACTAACAAATACTGTCTGGGATTGCATTGTAAAATCAGAAGAAGAAAAAAAATACAGAAAGAAATGTTTTTGTAAAAGAAAAACTTTACAAATCGAAACTCAAAAACCGAGCCAACAAACAGTGCATCAGCACTTTCTCTCTCCTGTGCCGCTGACGTCAGCTGACATCAGCCACGCACAAAGCCCCCCCCACGTTCTCTCTTTCCTTTCCCTGCTTCTCTGTCATTTTCCTTGCTTGGGAACTTGAGCCCTTCACGTCACGTCACCTCACCGTACACCTGGCCTCCTTCTCTTCTCGCATCTCGAGCCACAAAAACAACGCCCACCCGTTGACTTCGCTCTTTGTCTCTTTCTCCCTTTATTTTATTTTATTATTTTTATTTTTATTTTTATTTTTAATAATAATAATAAGAGGTCAGGCGTCGCTCTCCCTCTTCGTTAAGCGTGTCCTTTTTCTCTTGTTTGCTATTGTATTTATAGGAGCAAGAAACATGGAGATTAAGTTTATTTTTGCAGAAAATCTCCTCTTCTTCATTTATTTATTTCCTTATATGATTTGCTCTTTATTTCTTGCTTCTTTTTTTTCTCTTTCCTTCTTGAAGTACGTGCTGCATACACAAAATAATTAGAAATTAGGATTTAAAAAAATAAAAATAAAATTAATTAGTTTAAATTAATTAAACTAACTAATTATCACATTAGTTCAATTAAACCCTCATTGCACTTTCACCTCTATTGGCAATTAAAAATTTATATTTTGCTTTTCACATTGCCAAATTGTAAAATTTCAAATTCAACAAATCAATAAAAATTAATAAATCATTATGCTTGTTTTGTTTCTTTATTTTTACAAAAATATTCACCGTTTGCATGAAAAAATCTTATTCCTTCAAAAATAATTAATTAACTGAAATCTATGGAAATAAGATAAATTATTGACGAATACAAGCAATTTTTATGGGTAAATGAGTACATATATATATATATATAAATTAGACACATCAGGTCATATAAGCTCGGAATACAAAGTACGACAAAAGTAACAATGCAGAAAAAAACTACATAAATAACATGAATGAAATAACTATAGCAGTCTAATGATTCAGCTTCATTCTTTAGAAGGTTTGCTCATATTGTCCTTCGGTCAAATCTCCTCATATACCTGCAAGCACATCAACTAGAGGTGGGGAAAAATTGTCCGCTAGAGCAAATTACAGACAGCAAGTAGTTGAAGCAATGAATCAAGGATAATATGGTTTATCAAGAAATAATGAACTAGAACAAAATCACTAGCAATAACTTGGTTGATAATATGGTCAAAAGATTATAATCAAAGATGCAATAATCGAGACAACAATCCATAATCAACTTGATAACTGTAATCATGATAAGAGTGCAAGTGTCAATCCTAGATTTATTAATCTTTTTAAAATCCTATCTAATACATATAATACTGTGTCACATACCACGGTTCAGTGCATGCAAACAATAATTGTTTAGACTATAGTGGTGAACTCTACAGATCGTGTACTCGGCACAAAAATCAATAATTAACAATCAATAATTCACAATCAACTATCCACAATCCATGACAATAATCAATCGAACAATAAGGGACCCTTCCTCGAGTACAGTCTCCGATTGTTCACTACCAAGTCGACCCTTAATACCCCGTTTGTTAATATTTTATTACACTCTAATGTGGTTATGCAATGGGTATAGAAGTATCAAGGTAATGTCAAAAGGATGGCAAGGCTATGCAATGCATAGTATAACTAAATCTATTCACATGGTATAACTAACTCTATTCACTAGATGCAAAATCAAATATAGATATACTTAAAATTACACAATACACACATTCCAGATAACAAGACATTGTTGTACAAAACCCAACTTTCCTGTTGCTACAGGAAAGAAAAACAAGTTCCATCATGGGTTCCAGAAACTAGACTTCCTGCTGGTTCCAATGCATATTCACACAATATATTATAAATACATTAGCTTGGCGAATAATCTCATTCTTTACTAATTTCATGTTCAGGCAGCAGGTTAAGGTCAAATTCTTATACACAAAAGTTTTTTGTAAAATTCTTTAAAAATCTCATAAAAATCATAATTTAATTCCTAATAGTGTTCAGTATCAACATGATTAATCCCAGATTTTAATTCTTAAATTCAATCTACTGTTTTAATTAGTTAAACATAGTAATATATTTTCAGACTGTATTATGGAAATTAGACGTCACTGTACGAAAATCTGAATATCTTGCAACCTGTAAGTCGGATTGCAAAACTTTCAGATAATATAGATTCCAGACACAGGGATACAACTCTTATCTAATAAGTTTCAATTAATATTATCTGCAATTAGGTCAAAAATCTGGTTCTTTACTGAACTAGTGCTCTGGCAACAACCTAGGATCAAGTTTCGATAAATATAACAGGTCTGGAATTTCATCAAATAATCCTATAAAAATAACAATGTGACTCCTAGTCATGTCTAGTAACGTCCTAGCAAATTTCAAGTTCTAATTCTACTATTAACATTTTATTCTAATTAGAAAATTATGTCGGTGTGTCTCTAGACAGTAATCTAGAAATTGAAAACGTAGCAGTACTAAAAGTATGATAACTTACAGTCTATAGATCAGAATTTAGATCCATAAAAAGTTCTGAAAAATAGATTCAAAGGGCTACAAATGTTATTTATAAAGTTCTACTTAATTATAACAGAAACTGGGTCAAAAACTCGAAACAATATGGAATAAACAGTAGGCCAGCAAGTTGATTATTATTATTTAGCAACAAAATGAAATACACATGCATATAACTTCGAAGCAATAATTGACAGGAAATTATACTCAATCTTTAGGGTGTAATTCTATTGTTAACAAGATAAATTATTATTATTAACATAACATGAATATCCTATCCAATCGAAAAGCATTAAAATCATCATCATCTATATGAGATGTTTCTAATCTATGTATTCATGTAGTGTATGCCTATGACAATATAAAACAAGGAAATGAAACGAAAAGAAAACTACTACTTGGTTTCACCGATGAATCCATAATAATCTCTTTGAAGGGTATCAAACAAATAACGATATGATAACGAAATAGGAACTATTTGCGGAGATCAAAAGAAATCTTGAACATGAATAATAAACTAGTTCAAGGGAAACTTGCGATGATAATTCTGAATATAAAAGAATAACGAGAACGAGAGTCGACGACAACGGAGACAACAACAATGAGCAAAATAGCAACAAAAACAACAACGATAACACAAGAGACAGTGGCAACGCGAGCAACGACACAACAGCGGCTTCGGGTGCAGCAAGAACGGGCGCTGCGACAACAGGGAGTATCGAGGAGATGACTGCAGTGGGTGAGCAATGGTGGTTCGCAGTCGAGGCTTTCGGGGTGCTGATTGAGGTGGAGGTCGATGGATGGCGACAAGTGTCGCGGTTGAGGGGTAGGGAGGCAGAGCGAGGCAAAGGTTGAGGGGTGAGGTGCTACTGTGGAGGAGGTGCTCGATGGCAAGGAGCACTCGAGGATGGGTCGACGACAGTGCGGGGCTAGGCATTTGGTGGCTGCGGGGGTGCGGAGGTGGAGCAGGCGACGGCGCTGGCTGCAGGGGTGGAGCACAGTCACGGTGGTGAAGGCGATGAGGAGGGTGAGTGGGACGGAGTCGAGGTGATGGGTGTTAGGGCTTCGGGTGAAGGAGTGGCGGTCGAAGGGAAACTCTGGGAGCAGCGAGAGGCAGACGACGGTGACGTGGGGGCTCGACAGGGTAGGGGAGCAGGCGGTGGTTGGGTTCAGGAACGAAGACTAAGAAGAAGGATAGTCGGGGGGGTTTAGTGGCTAAGAGGGTTTAGATTAGATTAGGGTTAATATACTTAGCGTTTAAGATAATAATTAGTATATGTAGGTGATTAAGATGTGAATTTGGATTAGGGTTAACGGGTTTGCGGGTTTTTGTTAGGATCCAACAAGAAATGAGCTTGGGTTTAAATATAAATAATTAAATAAGAATGGGATATTGGTTTGGGCTAAAAATTAAATCAATGGGTGGGTTAATAAAATACCGAAGACATAAAAAAATGAAATAAAATGCACAAGAAACTCAGGGTTCAACAAATGAAAATAAAATTGATTGAAAGAATACAATTGGGTTGAAAATGAATAACAAATTTCATCATTAAAAAGAAATAGATTGCAAGAATGAGAAGAGAAAAGAATTACAAAAAGGAGGATCCGAAAAATCGAAAACAGGGGTTACAGATATGATATGTAAGATAAATTTTGGGTTGATATGATATATGTGATAAATTTGTTCTCGAGATAATCTAGTGATCGGATTTATAATTTGTTCTTGATATGATAAATGATCAGATATCGTGTGATATTATAATTTTGGGACTGATATGATATGATATGATACATTTGTGTTTAATATGATATAGTGATGGCATTTGAAATTTGTGCTTGATATGATAATTGATCAGATCGGATATGGTATGATATGATAAGATTTTCAAATTATATAAGATTATTCTTGTCATATAATTCTTTTAGGTTGTTCAATAACTTTGAAATTACGGAAAAATCTTCTGATTACGAAGTTAATAGTTTTTGTTCTTTGACATATCTATATGAATACATATGTCGTACGCTTAGTTAGTTATGTATAGTTTGGGATTGATCTATATATGTTAGTCACTTTAATGAAAAAAATAACTTTATGAAATTTATATTTCAGATTGACTGCTATTTTACAAATGGATAAAAGTTTGATTAATAAGCCACGATTATCCAAGGAGTATCGGGATGGAGTTAGAGATTTTATTAACTTTGCAAAGAGAAATTTTCCCGATCCCAACATAATTTTGTGTCCATGTGTCCGATGTACAGACTGTGATATAAGGACAAGCGACGTAGTTGACACACATTTGATTTGCAATGATTTTCTACTATGGTACACATAATGGTTTTGCCATGGAAAGTATGCTCAGTCAGTTTCTGTTAATCTAGTTGTGTGAAGACGAGTTTTTATTTAGAAATGATCCAAGTGATGCGGATGAGATGAACTATTTAGTGTGGGATACTTTTGAGATTCCATAACTTTCAAGTCCGGGCAAACAATCCAACCAAACAAGTCAATAACCAGTATGTAATATAACTTTTTTGGCATTTTTAAAAATTATTCTTAGCATCATTCATTTCTCTATTTAATTTACATTTGCTCTCTATATTTACAGGCATTATGATAAGAAAGTATTTCTAACCCAGCTACACTTGCACTCACACATCTTAACAAACGAATTCTAATACGAAAATCCCACCAAAGATATCACTCTGTGTGCCTTTCTGGTAATAACATAAGCTTAATCGGAAAATGAGGGCAAAACAGTGAAATTTTAACAAACGAGTCGCAAAAAAAAAACTAAAAAAAACACTTAAAAAAAACTTCGGTCAAAGTTAGGAAACATCATTGGTGAACTAATCCAACTTGTAGACTTGAATTTCGACTCACGATTTGAAAGTTATCACTCCGTGTCACTTTCAGATAATAACAAAAGCTTAATCAGAAAATGAGAGCAAAACAAGTGAAATATTAACAAACAGGTCCCAAAAAAAAATTTTGAAACTACGATCAAAGTTGGGAAACATCGTTGGTGAGCTAATCCAATTTGTAGACTCGAATTTTGACTCACGGTTTGAAAAATATCACCCCATGTCACTTTCAAGTAATAACAAAAGCTTGATCGGAAAATGAGAGAAAAACAAGCGAAATCTTAACAAACGAGTTCAAAAAAAAAAATAAGAAACTTCCGTCAAAGTTAAAAAACAACATTTGTGAGATAATCCAATTTCTCGCCTTGAACTTTGACTCACGTTTTTGAAAGATATTACCCCGTGTCACTTTCAAGTAATAACAAAAGCTTAATCAGAAAATGAGAGCAAAACAAGTGAAATCTTAACAAACGAGTTCCAAAAAAATACGAAACTTCCATCAAAGTTATAAAATAGCATTTGTGAGATAATCTGGTTTCCCACCTTGAATTTTGACTCAAAGTTTGAATGATATTACCCCGTGTCACTTTCAAGTAATAACATAAGCTTAATCAGAAAATGAGAGCAAAACATGCGAAATCTTAACGAACGAGTTCAAAAAAAAAAAAAGAAAATTTCTTCAAAGTTAGAAAACACGATTGGTGAGCTAATCCTATTTATAGACTTGAATTTCGAGTCAAGGTTTGAAAGATACCACCCCGTGTCAC
Organism: Hemerocallis citrina; assembly: GCA_017893485.1. Classification (NCBI taxonomy): domain Eukaryota; kingdom Viridiplantae; phylum Streptophyta; class Magnoliopsida; order Asparagales; family Asphodelaceae; genus Hemerocallis; species Hemerocallis citrina. The sequence goes on from CM030362.1 coordinate 280,605,513, forward strand.
ATTCAAGTACTAATATACGAAAAATAAGAGCAAACAAGAGAAATCATAACAAACAAGTTCCCAAAAAAATACGAAACTTCAGTCACAGTTAGAAAACATCATTTGTGAGCTAATCCAACTTGTAGACTTAAATTTTGGCTCACAGTTTGTAAGATAGGACCCTGTATTATTTTCAAGTAATAATTTTACGACAAATAAATGTGAAATAAGTGAAACCTTATCAAATGGGTTCAAAAAAAATTACGAAACTTCTATCAAAGTTAGCAAACTCGTTAATGAGATAATCCAATTTGTAGACATGAATTTTGAATCACAGATTGAAAGGTATTACCCCGTGTCACTTTCAAGTAATAACATAAGCTTAATAGAAAAATGAGATCAAAACAAGAAAAATCTTAACAAACGAGTTCTTAAAAAAAATATGAAACTTCCGTCAAAGTTTAAAAAAATTGTTGGTGAGCTAATCCAATTTGTAGGCTTGAATTTCGACTCAAGGTTTGAAAGATATCACCTCGTATCACATTCAATTATTAATATAAGAAAAAAAATAAGTAATGGAGAGGGGTGAGGAGTGAGCGCCTTCCTTCCTCGGGCCCCGAGCAAATCTTATGCTGAGGTGCTTCGACTTCCACCCCCGTACCATCATCATGGCCCTACGCCCCTACCTCTTCGTTTCTCACGCCCTGCCCATTTCCCCCCAACCCTTCACATCGCCCTGTCCCTTCACATCCCACTCATCCTACCACCTCTCACCCCAAACCCTACTACCAGCCAAAACCCACCGCCTTTTTCCCAAAAAGACGGCCTTCCCTCCCCCAAAAGAACCCCCGTTCGAAGAAGAAGATGTGGCAGAGGTGCTTCAAGTGCAGTGAAGGTGACCATGCTACAGCGAAATGCCATAAGGTGGGTTTTCACTGCTTCAGCTGTAGGAAATATGGTCACAAGGTTCATGAATGTTCGATTACAATCACCGTGAAGTCTTGGAGGTGGATCTCCCCTACAACGCTGATATCTCACAAGCTCTTCCGGCCCTGCATGCAAGTGGCGAATCCCCCTTACAAAAGACCTAGAATGTGCTTTTAACTTCTTATGGGAGAGGCAGGGGCGTTGGTGGACCCTTAAGAGGGGTAGTGATGGCATCTATCATGTTCAGTTCCCAACAACTACTGAGGTAGAACGTGCAATTGCGGAGGGCGTCTTCAACTTTTTAGGGTTCTGTGCTGCATTCTCCCCTTGGTCGCTTGACTTTGGAGCCAGACTCCGTCCAAAGCCAAGTTTTATTTGAATCAACCTCCCCCTCCAGCCTTTCCACTTGTGGAATTAGGTGTCGCTTGAGCACTTCATTATGCCTTTCGGGAGGCTCATAACTTTAAGCAGGGAGATGAGAGAATCGGAGACTGGACCAAGCTCTCGTTCTCATTGAAGTTGAAAACCTGACCCTCATCCCTAAGACTCTCACCGTCAAGTATACTGCCCCTTGGAGCCTTGAGAAGCATGTGCACAACATCCCCATTTTGCTCCTCGGGGATCCGATTCCGGTGGAGGATGTTCACAAAGGCAAAGTTTAGCTTTTCACCTTGCAGTTAAAGATTGGTGGTAGCTTTCCTCTTTGACCCTGCAGTTACAGATTAGTAACTGAAGCATTTGAAGAGGAGGTACCAGCCGCTTTCTTCTTGATGGTGGTTGATAGATGCTTCATTAAGGGAAGGGTGCTCTTGAGCTTGCTTGTGTACCTACTGCGCTTAAGCCGCTTGGGGGAGCCTTCCTCAAAGCCAGGAGGAATATAAGTGGAGGAGCATGCAGTTTTGGCTTATCATTCCTAATCATAAAGCGGGTCTGGAAGTTATCTGCACATGCCTTGTCGGTGCCAGCTTTGAAAACCATCTTATCTTCTTCTACAGCTTTGGCCACCTCTTCAATAACCGAATCTCTGAGGGCCCCTTCAACTGTCGGTTTGATTTTAGTAAAAAAAGATAAAGGGATAGTGACAAGCTTGCCCTTTCAAATCATTTGGCGCACTTCTTCAGTCGAATCCTCATGAGGTGAGTCAGATGGGTTGCACAAGGCTTGGTTGGATCCTTTGATGGCGACTTTATTGTTGCTATTAGGTGATTCTGATAGCGCAATGACAGGGATATCCAGCTCCACGGGTTTTGATTTTAAATTAGACCCCTCCTTTAAACTAAGGGCAATTGGGGAATGAGGCAAAATCCCCCCTTTCATGCTAGAGTTAGCCAAATCCAAAAATATTTAAAAACTTTCCTAGGTTGTCATTATCATGAGAAGATTCTGCAGCAGTTTGGATTCCCTTCCTGATCTCCAGGGATTGGGAATCTGCCCTAAGCAAATTCTGAATCAGAGGTTGGTTGGGGTCAACGTCGACACCGGTGGTCTTCTGCTGTTCAGCTGCCTTCGGACGCAAGAAACTACCACTACTCTTCTCTCCAGAGGAGCTCGCCGTGGTGAAAAGCTGAACCTTGACATTGTGAACATCCTCCACCAGAATCGGATCCCTAGGGAGCAGAATGGGGATGTCGTGCACATGCTTCTCAAGGCTCCAAGGGGCAGTATACTTGACAGTGAGAGTCTTAGGGCTGAGGGTTGGGTCTTCAACTTCAATGAGAACGAGAGCCTGGTCCCTAGTCTCTGATTCTCTCATCTCCCTACTTAAAGTTATGAGCCTCCCAAAAGGCTTAATGAGGTGCTCAATCGACACTTGATTCCACAAGTGGAAAGGCAGGAGGGGGAGGTTGATCCAGATAAAACTCGGCTTTGGACGAAGTCTGGCTCCAATGTCAGGCGACCAAGGGGAGCACAGAACCCTGAAATGTTGAAGACACCCTCTGCAATTGCATGCTCTTCCTCAGTAGTTGTTGGGAACTGAACATGATAGATGCCATCACTAACCCTCTTAAGGGTCCACCAAACCCCCTGCCTCCCCAATGAGAAGTTAAAAGCGCATTCTAGGTCATTCGTAAGGGGATTCGGCAAGGATTGATGAGGTGAAGGAATGCACTTGCATGCAGGGCCAGAAGAGCTTGTGAGATATCAGCGTTGTGGGGGAGATCCACCTCCAAGACTTCACGACGATTGTTCAAGATTGATTTCACTAAAGCATTTGATACAGTTAGCTGGGACTTTCTTGGTCAATTATTGGTAGCCAGAGGCTTTGACCCAGCCTGGTGCAGATGGATCCTTATGATTCTTAGGATGGCCAAATCATCAGTTCTCATCAATAGAGAGGGGGGGAGGATCATCAACTCCAAGCGAGGACTCAAGCAGGGGGACCCTCTCTCGTCCATGCTATTTATCTTAGCGGTGGAGTTCTTGCCTAGATGCTCTTTTATGGTCGAAGAAATGGCTCATTCTCTCATCTCTCTCTTAGGGGCTCCCTATCAAATCTGGCAGTGCTGCAATTTGCCGATGATACTCTACTTTTCTACAAAGGAGATGAGAAAGAAGTTCTTAACCTCAAGGGTGTACTCCAACTCTTCGCAAATGTCTCCTGCCTGGCTATCAATTTTAACAAGTCCTCTTTAATTTATTTTGGCAAATCAAGAGCGAAGCTCCATGCCTTCTCAAGCATTCTGGGTTGCAAACAAGAAAAGCTACCGATTAGCTACCTTGGCATGCCTCTCACTAGAGGTAAACTGGGTAAAAGAGATTGGCAACCACTTATTCTTAAGATTGAAGAGACGGCTCTCAGTGTGGAAAGGCAAGATGCTATCCAGATGAAGGAGGCTAGTGCTTATAAACTCTGTGCTCAGTGCCTTGCCTTTATATTTTGCCTCTTTCTTTAGACTTCCTGATTGGTTAATCAAAAGAATTGATCAAATTAGAAGCAGATTCTTTTGGAGTGGATCGGATACCGATGCACGAGGGGTGGTGCGGTGGAAGACTATTTTCCAACCCAAGCAGTAGGGAGGAATTAGAATTCTTGATCTGGAAGTTTTTAATGAGGCCCTTCTCCTCAAATGGTGGTGGAAGATTGTCTCTTCGGACTTACTAGTTAGTCAGACGCTTTGAAGCTTATATTAGAATGTCAGCTCTTGCAGCCTGATATGCCCTGCTCATGCTTCAAATTCTGGAAGGGTGTTTTCCCACTCAAGGAACAGTTCATGCAAAACCTCAACTAGAAGGTTGGGAATGGTGATCTTAAATTCTGGACGTCGCGATGGATCGATGGCTACAACATCTCCACCTTGTGCCCTACCCTTGCAGCTGCGGCATGGAACCCTGAAGCCTCTATTCTTTCTCAAGGAGTTTGGATCAACAACACCTGGCATTGGCGACCTAGTCTCCACTGCATCTCCAACGCCATCCGTTGAGAAAAAAGAGAGAGGCTTTTAGAGCTGATCACTGACAGCCATTCATCTGACTCTAGAGACTTCCCTACATGGAGGCACACTTCATTAGGAATTTTCACTATCAAGTCAGCCTATGACCTATTCATCATCTCTGGCCTCCAAACCCCATACCTAAAAGCTACCTGATTATCCATTACTCTTCTGAAATGCAAGGTCTTCATTTGGCAATTGAGTTGGGATAGGATTAACTCCAGAGCTTTCCTACGGTCCAAGGGCTAGTTGGGTGACACGACATGCAAAGCTTGTGCATGTCCTATTGAGACAGCTTTTCATATATTCCACATTCACACATTGACTACTGAGTTACACGATTGCTTCTCTTCATGGTGTTCTAGTTCATAATCGCACAGACACGCATGGTACCTCCTTACAATAGCTATTTGTTGGAGTATCTGGCTAGCTAGGAATGATCACATTTTTTCTTCAAAAAGTTATCCCACTAAGAACTGTAATTTCTAATGCAATATTTTGGTTTCGATCTTGGATAGATGGATGCGACAGCGACAAGAAGGAGTAGCTTGTGCGTCAATTGGAGATCGCATGGGCAAACAACATCCTATTCAATCATGCTTTGGTCGGGGCCGGTCCTGCAGGAAGGGGAAAGATAGCTGCTCAGGATGATCTCTTTTTTGCTGTTACGTTTTTGATGTTTTGGGTTTGTTATTTTGTCTGAGTATCAGGTTTATGTTCTGGAGATGTAAGACTGCTAAGTTTTCTTTTGGTGGATCAAGCATTCAGCGGTCGTTGTAAGCTGAACTAGCTTGGTACATATGTGTATATGTACTTATTTACTCTTATATTTATATATATTTTGTGAGGTAGGAATTTACCCTACCTTTTACCAGTCAAAAAAAATATATAAGAAAAATAAGAGCAAAACAAGCGAAATCTTAACAAACAAGTTCCAAAAAAATATGAAAACTACGTCAAAGTTAGTAAACATCATTTGTGAGCTAATTCAACTTGGAGACTTGAATTTTGGCTCACAGTTTGTAAGATAGGACCCAATATCACTTTCAAGTAATAAATTTATGACAAATAAAATTTGAAATAGGTGAATTCTTAACAAACAGTTTTAAAAATTAAACTAAACCTATGTCAAAGTTAGGAAACATCGTTGGTGAGCTAATCCAATTTGCAGACTAGAATTTTGAATCACAGTTTGAAAATTATTTTCCCGTGTCACTTTCAAGGAATAACATAAGCTTAATCGAAAAATGAGAGCTAAACAAACAAAATCTTAAGAAATGACTTCTTAGAAAAAATAGGAAACTTCCGTCAAAGTTAGAAAACATCGTTGGTGAGCTAATCCAATTTGAAGACTTGAATTTCGACTCACAAATCGTAAGATAGGACCCAATATCACTTTCAAGTAATAATTTTACGACAAATAATTGTGAAATAAGCGAAATCTTAACAAACAGAAAGATAAAAATGAAACTTCAGTCAAAGTTAGGAAATATCGTTGGTGAGCTAATCCAATTTGTAGACCTGAACTTTGAATCACAGTTTGAAAGGTATTTCCCTGTGTCACATTCAATTAATAACATAAGCTTAATCAGAAAATGAGTGCAAAACAAGTGAAATCTTAACAAACGAGTTCTTAAAAAAATAGGAAACTTCCATCCAAGTTAGAAAACATAGTTGGTGAGCTAATCCAATTTGTAGACTTGAATTTCAACTCATAGTTTGAAAGATATTACCCGTGGTCACTTTCAAGTAATAACATAAGCTTAATCGTAAAATGAGAGAAAAATAAGCAAAATCTTAAAAAATGAGTTCCAAAAAAAATATGAAACTTCCGTTGTCGTTAGAAAACAACATTTGTGAGATAATCCAATTTGTCGCCTTGAATTTTGACTCACGGTTCGAAAGATATGACCCCCGTATCACTTTCAAGTTATAACATAAACTCAATCGAAAAATAAGAGCAAAAAATAGCGAAACCTTAACAAACGAGTTCTCAAATTAATAAGAGACTTCCGTCAAGGTTAGAAAACATCGTTAGTATGATAATCCAATCTGTAGACTAGAATTTGGACTCACGGTTTGAAAGATATCACCTTGTGTCACTTTCAAGTAATAATACGCAAAATAAGAGCAAAACAAGCGAAATCTTATAAACAAGTTACATAAAAAACACAAAACTTTGGTCAAAGTCATAAAACATCATTTGTGAACTAATCCAACTTGTATACTTGAATTTTGCTCACGGTTTGTAAGATAGCACTCTGTATCACTTTCAAGTAATAATTTTACACTTATACGACAAATAAGAGAGAAATATGTGAAATCTTAACAAACGGGTTCAAAAAAAGCGAAACTCCGTTCAGAGTTAGGAAACATCGTTGGTGAGGTAATCCAATTTGTAGACTTGAATTTTTAATCACAGCTTGAAAGGTATTACCCCGTGTCATTTTCAAGTAATAACATAAGCTTAATCAAAAAATGAGAGCAAAACGAACGAAATCTTAACGAGTTCTATAAAAAACACGAAACTTCCGTCAAAATTAGAAAACATCGTTGGTGAGCTAATCCAATTTGTAGACTTGAACTACGACTCACAGTTTGAAAGATATCACTCTATGTCCTTTCAAGTAATAATATATGAAAAATAAGCGCAAAACAAGCAAAATCTTAATAAACAAGTTCCAGAAAAAATACAAAACTTCGGTCAGAGTTAGAAATCATCATTTGTGAGCTAATCCAATTTGTAGACTTGAATTTCAACTTATGGTAGGTAAGATAGAACCTCGGATCACTTTCAAATAATAATTTTACACTTATTCGACAAATAAAAGTGAAATTAGTGAAATCATAACAATCAGGTTCCAAAAAAATACAAAACTTCAATCAAAGTTAGGAAACATCGTTGGTGAGCTAATCCAATTTGTAGACACTAATTTCAAATCATGGTTTGAAAGATATCATCCCGTGTCATTTTCAAGTAACATAAGATTAATCGGAAAATGAGACCAAAACAAGCGAAATCTTAACAAACAAGTTCCAAAAAAAACGAAACTTCCTTCAATGTTTGAAAACAACCTTTGTGTGATCATCCAACTTGTTGACATAATTTCAACTCATGGTTTCAAATAATAATATCCAAAAAATGAGAGCGAATCAAATAAAATCTTAATAAACGAGTTCCAAAAAATACGAAACATCCATCAAAGTCAGAAAACATCGTTTGTGATCTAATCCAATTTATAGACTTCAATTTCAACTCATGGTTTGCGAAATAAGACCCCGTATCACTTTCAAGTAATAATCCTACACTTATATGACAAATAAGAGTGGAATACGTGAAATCTTAACAAACAACTTCAAAAAAATACGAAACTTCCGTCAAAGTTAAAATACATCGTTTGTGAGATAACCCAACTTGTACACTTGAATTTTGAATCATGGTTTGCAAGATAGGACCCCGTATCACTTTCAAGTCACAACATAAGCTTAATCTGAAAATGAAAGCAAAACAAGCGAAATCTTAAAAAACAACTTCGAAAAAAAAATGAAACTTCCATTAAAGTTAGAAAACATCATTTGTGAGATAATCCAACTTGTCTAGTTGAATTTTGACTGATGGTTCGAAAGATATAAACCCATGTCACTTGCAAACAATAATATATGAAAAATAAATGTGAAATAAATTAAATCTTAACAAACGGGCTTCAAAAAAAGGTTTAAACTTCTGTCAAAGTTAGGAAACATCGTTGGTGAGCTAATCCAAATTGTAGACATGAATTTAGAATCCCAGTTTGAATGGTATTACCCTGTGTCACTTTTAAGTAATAACATAAGCTTCATTGAAAAATGAGAGCAAAACAAGAGAAACCTTAACAAACGAGTTCTTAAAAAATACGAAACTTTCATCAAAGTTAGAAAACACCGATGGTGAGCTAATCCAATTTGTAGACTTAGACTTCGACTCATGGTTTGAAAGATATCACCCTGTGTCACTTTCAAGTAATAATATACGAAAAATAAGAGCAAAACAAGCGAAATCTTAACAAACAAGTTCCAGAAAAAATACGAAACTTTGGTTAGAGTTAGAAAACATCATTTGTGAGCTAATCCAACTTGTAGACTTGAATTTCAACATACGGTTTCAAGTTATAATTTTACACTTATACGACAAATAAGAGTGAAATAAGTGATATCTTAACAAACTGGTTCCAAAAAAAATACAAAACTTCAATCAAAGTTAGACTTGAATTTCGACTCATGGTTTGAAAGATATCACCCGGTGTCACTTTCAAGTAACATAATCTTAATCAGAAAATGAGAGCAAAACAAGCAAAATCTTAACAAACAAGTTCACAAAAAATAAAATTAAAAAATTAAAAAAATTAAAAAATGAAACTTCCGTCAATGTTTGATAACAACCTTTGTGAGAAAATCCAACTTGTCGACTTAATTTCGACTCACGGTTTGAAAGATACCACCCCGTGTCACTTTCAAATAATAATATCCGAAAAATGAGAGCGAACCAAGTGAAATCTTAATAAACAAGTTCCAAAAAATACGAAACTTCCATCAAAGTTAGAAAACATCGTTTGTGAGCTAATCCAATTTGTAGACTTCAACTTCGACGCATAGTTTGCGAAATAGGACCCTGTATCACTTTCAAGTAAAAATCCTACACTTATATGACAAATAAGAGTGAAATATGATAACAAATTACTTCAAAAAAATACAAAACTTCCGTCAAAGTTAAAATACATCGTTTGTGATAATTTAACTTGTACACTTGAATTTCGACCCACGGTTTGCAAGATAGGACGCCGTATCATTTTCAGATAACAACATAAGCTTAATCTGGAAATGTGAGAAAAACAAGCGAAATCTTAACAAACAAGTTCAAAAAAAAATTATGAAACCTACATCAAAGTTAGAAAAAATCATTTGTGAGATAATCCATCTTGTCGAGTTGAATTTTGACTCACAGTTTGAAAGATATAATCTTGTGTCACTTGCAAATAATAATATACGAAAAATAAGAGCGAAACAAGTGAAATCTTAAGGAACGAATTCCAAAAAATACGAAACGTCTGTCAAAGTTATAAGGCATTGTTCGTCAGCTAATCCAACTTGTAGACTTCAATTTCGACTCACGGTTTGTGAAATAGGACCCCGTATCACTTTCAAGTAATAATTATACACTTATAAGATAAATAAGAGTGAAATAAGTGAAATATTAATAAACAAGGTCCAAAAAGTACGAAACTTCTGTCAAAGTTAGAAACATTGTTTATGAGATAATCCAACTTGTACACTTGAATTTCGACTCACGGTTTGCAAGATAGGACCCAATATCACTTTCAAGTATTAATTCTACACTTATACTAAAAATAAGAGTGAAATAAGTGAAATATTAACAAACGAGGTCCACAAAAAATACGAAACTTTGCTCAACACTTAGCTCACGTTTTGTAAGATATGAATTTGTATCACTTTGCATGTTCATGTTCGCTTATTTTCGATAATTGTGTGCATTACGCAGGGAAACTAAAGAATTCCATCGGCTTCAAGTCATGTGAATACACCAAGGCCATATGCCAATGAGAATGGAAGCAACTCCGGAGTAGGAAGGCGTACTCAGCAGCCCTAGTTTTATTAGCAACTTTCTTTATTTATGTTTTGTAGTAAAATACATGTGTTGCAAAACTTGCGTATTTGTGATTCTTTGTGCATCAAGTTTATATATGTTAATTTATGTTGATTTCTATTGAGCTGGTGTTTGTTTAGGTGAATTCTGATTGTTTATTATGCTATTATTATTGATTAACTGATTAGAGAATGCAAATTTGATGTGATTTATATTACAGTTATTTTAATTCAAAAAAATAATCAAAAAATGAAAAAAAATTATATATCCTGGCGTTTTTTCCAAAAATGTCGAGATTGAATATTATATATAAAAAATAGCAAATTTTCCCCAATCAAAATGTGGAAATTAGCATATATCCCCATTATTTAAAAAAAATGATATTTTAG